>OMLB01007085.1:2111-18858 GCA_900302555.1 Myripristis jacobus | reverse complement strand
GGGGGAGTGGTGTTGGGGAAACAGTCATGGTGTCCAGGATACGCATTAAAACGTGGCCAAAAGAGGCATTTGACGTCTTTCTCATCCCGACAGATATACGCAATCAATCGGTATACGTTGCACGTCACGACAATAGAAAATGGCTCGTTGGTGCTGAAGCATGACTGAGACCTGGTTATTATTCAGGACACCTGTTGTTGCAATCTAGAAACAGATGTTGCATATACTTTCCCAGTTTGATGTTGGTCACAATTGGCAGCTGCTGCAGAGTCACAGTATTGCCAAAACACTAGGTCCAATCGTATGAATTAATGTGTTTATGTTTGTGTGTGTGTGTGTGTGTGCATCCATAAGTATATATGAGCATGAGTTACATTACACTTATGCAACGAACAAGGTGATGATGTGACATGTGTTTGCTGTGTGTTTGGTGTGCAGGTCCAGACTGGCTGATTTCCACATGAACTGCCTGGTGACTCAACACACAGTGAGCAGCTGTCCCAATGAAGACAATTACCAGGCCTGCTTGGCCTCCTACGCCAGGCTCATCGGTCAGTGCGGCCAGGGCTCTGGGTGACACTGTGAGATGGAATGGAGTCGATGTGTCTGTGAATGTGTGTGTGTGTGTGTGTGTGCGAGAGAGAGAAAGAGAGAGAGATAGAGAGTGACAGAGTAAGAGAAATTGTGAGAGATTGAAAGAAATGCACATTTACCCCCCAACCCTGCAATATTTTTCTAAGAATTCAGATGCATGCTGAGATAAAGAGTGATGGCGCGAGGTCTGGAGGGAGAGACAGTGTGACAGCAGTCTACCCTCGCTTATCTTGGTGGGTGGGGGGCAGTGAGGCTCGCTGGATGTTTCCCTCCTGGCCCGATATCTCCCCCAGCACGCTGGACTTCAGCGCTCTACTTGAAGTAATGAGCAAGTTGAGGCAGAGAGGGAGAGAGAGTTTACTTAATTAAAACACTTCATGACCATCTGTTTGCTCATAGTAAATGCTCCTCGAACAGCGCGCAGAGAGAGTTTTCACAAGAACATTCCTCCATGTTGGCGGAAGTTTGACAGCAGTACCTTGGCGATGCGTCGGCACGCTCACCAGTGCTGGGGAGCACACAAAGGGGGTTCTAATTTACATGAAATTACTACATCGTCTCTGCATAGTGAACACTATACGCAGGTCTCAGTTAGAGATTTCAAAAGAAGCAATACTCAGATATCAAGTCATTAAAACATTTTGAAAACGATACCAATACCAGTGCTTTTAGTATCAGCAGTGTCCACACAACAGCTCACTCTGTCAGTGCTTTTATTCTAATGTAGCCGTAGCATGTATGTATATATAAAAACTTAAAACACTTAAAGTTGCAGTCATGCTTGCAGGACTGTAAATCAAAATGAAAGCACATAATCAATCCATTATATTTATTGTTACAACAGGATATTTCACACATTTAGAGGTGCACTATGCGATATTAACAAGGGTTGATTGGAGTGAAGATAATTTAAAATCAAGCGACAAAAGTGCAGATTAAGCACAGAATTTGCTAGTTGTGTCTGTATGGTTATCATAATTGACTGACTCACAGATCAACTAAATAAATAAATTCCTTATCCCTTTTTGCTTATTAATTTTTTGACATTTGGGACTAAATACTCCTCAACTCATTTGACCAGATGCAATTTTGCACGGTCTACCGTTAAATCTTTGAAACATAAAAAGTTTGTGTTTACCTTTTTATGTCTGTACAAAGTTTTTCAGTTATACAGTGAATGGGATTCCTGTGTTTGAAGTGCTGTCAGGGACCGAGAAATTTCACTTGTATTGGTATCAGCTATAAAAACTCTTAGTTTCAGTATCTGGAAGAGGTTCATCTATTGTTTACTGAGACTGAATCCAAGATTGTGATTTTCAAACTTGCACTCTAGAGGTCTTAGTCGTCCACTAGAATCAGTGTAACAAGTATCAGTCATGCCTCCCCCGCCATGTGCCATAAATCCTGCGGTATGAAGTGATAATATGCTGGGATGCCTCCTGGAATTCTCTGGAATGTGCCACACAATGTGCACCTAACACCCCTGACTCCCGCTGAAAGCACTGCCGCAGAGAGAGCCATCTGAAGAGTAAAATGTTTTGGTACCGTAAGCGCTGTATCCAAACAACATACATTTCCTAAATCGCCTACTTTGCAAACTATTCATAACATAATGGCCTCTTTACATCTAAAACAGGCATTACAGAACGCTTCACCTTCCCATAAACCTCAAATGGTGTAACCCTATTCCTATGACTAATATCCTGTTGTCCGTTTTATATACTATTTGTAATAAATGTAGTCCATTATTGTCCATTAGTGACCTGTAGCTGTTGTCCTAATGTGTGTGTGTGTGTGTGTGTGTGTGTGTGTGTGTATATATACGTGTGTGTGTTTGTGTGTGTGTGTGTGTATGTGTGTGTGTGTGAATGCCCTCACAGGGACAGACATGACTCCCAACTATGTCGACAGCAGCTACTCCAACTGGACCGTCTCCCCGTGGTGCACTTGCAAGGGGAGTGGGAACCAGGAAGAGGAGTGTATGAACTTCCTGCAGGATTTCACCGACAACACATGCCTGAGTGAGCCATCCTGACGCACAGACACTCTATATGCATCTGAAATGTGTTTTGTAACTGATAGGGGTCCAATAGTCATGTAATATTGATAAGAGCGCAAGTGTGTGATGCTGTAGTTACTCCTGCTGCCATGCTGCACCACAGCCGGTCCCTGGGAAAAACAGGAGACTTAGAGTGAGCCGTGAACTTCGATCTAATGCAACTTTAATGGTTTTATGTCAGATTCTGTTTTTCAATGTCTTAGAGCACTCCAGTGAGATAACTGTGGAGGTGCTGCTATTGATGAGTGGAAGGTGCATTGGTGAGGGTGGGACTGAATGGAGATTGTAATTGTAGTTATCTGTGGAACTGGAGTGAAGTACCTGGAAGGAAGGAGGGAGGGAAGAAAGAAAGGGAAGAGGGGAGGCATGGAGGAAGGGATGAAGGGATGAAGGAAGACAGGAAGGAGTAAGTGATGATATTCATGGTTGGATGGTTGGATAGAACGTCTTGAAGCCCTAATGAAAATTTGCCTGCTACACATTTGGTACAACTTATCCACAGAAACCCTCTTTGCCCACTGATTAAGTTGGAATTAAATGTTCTTAGTTTCTCAGAAAAGAGTAATTTCTTATCTCTTCTCATCCCTCCTTTGGGCAAGATCTGCCCAGACTTTAATACAAAAGAAACCATTTGCATGTCATTTTCGCATTCAATCTTGGAGAGTTAAAGGGCTTATCCCTTACAGGAGGGAACTGTCATGAAAAAGAACAGATCTAGTACAAATGAAATAATAAAGGAACCTACAATACATATCATCTATGCATCTAATGCATAGCGCGCCGGCTGCCGCATGACAGAATAGTTACCTCAAACATCCTCACGCTTTTTCACTTAGAGGTAAAATATAGGGAGCTCCCTGCTTGCTATGGCGGAGCGTGCAGTGTCATCAGTGCTACAAGACGCCATTGCCTTTAACATGTTCCATTGTGTGGATAATGCTTTCAGACCATTTCAATAGATTGCTGGGGTACCGTTTTAGCTGACTGTGCAGGATGAGGGATGAGGCCGGGAGCTGAGGAGGCGTCTTGAAAAATAACACAAAATGCAGCATCTCCTCTCTGCAGTCAAGGGGAACAGCAGATAAACTACCATAGATGGAGCGTTCGTACTCTTCGACACACTGGGGAGGAGAATATACACAAAAAAAATACTCCTCGTACAAAGTATATGTATATGCCGCATGCTAGACTAAACTACACATACATTATATTCCAACCCCCACATGACCACCCTCTCCATCGCCATGTCTCTTTTGCCCTTTTTTCATTCTGTTTCTTCAGGAAAGAATGATAGGATTCTCTTACCAACATTCATTTTTCATACCGAACGACAAACTGAAACGCATTCCAAAGAAAGCCCATTTATTAGGCAATTCATTTTTTACCCACACGCCTTCCCCACTCTGCCCTGACAGGTAAAAGCAACAGGATAGTCAAATGGATAGCTGGAAAATTTTTAACTCTTGGTCACATGTGTGTTGAAGGTATGCTGCCCCTCGCCTCCAATAAAACACTGACAGTGAAACGGACTATATATTCAAATGATTGCCCAAACTTAGTCTTCTCCTCTGTCTTCCTCCCTTGTCCTGCCTTCTCCCCTGTCCTTTACTCCGTCTGTCCCTGCAGGTAGGGCAACGCAGGCTATGCCCAGGGGTTAAAGGAAAACTTATCCAGAGTCATTAAAAAATGGAATTGCTGCTGGCAATGAGCTTAATCACTCAGTGGAACATTTGGGTGCAGTAAAACATCCTCTGTGGAGGCCCTCCAGCCGACTAGTTTGATTTATGGCTTTATTCCCCCATCTTACAGCGTCTGTAGGGGGATCGCTAGCTATAGCCGACCCTGACAAACAGATGCGTAACATCACACGTCTCAGCAGTACTTCACTTGCTCTTCTCTGCTAACAGTACAGTTGTTAGGCTTCAGCGGTGTGCCTCGTTCGCCCCATGCTTTCTATTTTTCAGCAACAGCCCAAACCGTGAGCGTTTAACAGAATGAGAAACACAAGGAATGCCTTTGTGTTTGTGAATGCATGTATGTGTGTGCGCGCGTGCACAAGTCTGTGTAGGTGGACATAGGGTGTGACAGACAGATCTGTGTGGGCGTGTTTGGGGAGTGCTAAGGACCGTGTGTGTCCATCCAATTATGTATGTGTGTTGCAACCATCCCATTTGTCCTTTTTGTGGAGGGGGAAAATGCCATTTCTCCTTTGTTTGGGAACATTTTGAATTTGATCAGTCACATAAATCTATTCAAAGTCATCTCTGTACGCTGACCTTATAATGGAGGTGGTTGCCAAGCAATTACATGCTTTGCCTTCTCTCTGGCTGAACAAAGAGAAACAAGCCTCGTGTTTTAAACGGATGAGCAGTGAAAAGGTACTCAGCACCTATTTTACCATATCTAGCAGAAAAGCTGACTGAACAGGGATTTATCACATTTTTGCAGAGACTCACACATGCACTTAGACACAAAATTACACACATACATACATCTGCAGGCAGGCGAGCAGTCGTATGCATGCACAGACTGCTGGCCTCTGTTTGAGCTGATTTATTTGCTGCTTTTAAAAGATTCCATTTCCAAGTGTGCAACTGCTTGATACTTACTGGTAAACAAATTGGGACTCATCAACTCGAGTGCAGACATTACGCCACTATTTGGTCAGCTTGTTGCAAATTGATTGAAAACGGTTGTTGCGGCATAAAAGGTTTTTGTGACAACTCAAGGACATGAACCAAAGTTGTTTGTGTTTGACAAATATATTCATCATGTCTCCACAGGACGCTCATGGAGGGATAATTACTAGTTTCCAAATTAATACCGTAAACATGTTAGCAATGCTAAAAGTAAGATGCAGTTGAGAACATTACAATTATAAGGCTGCGCTGCTATTTTATAAGATAGTTAAATCTTGTGCAGCCTCCCAAGTGGCAAATTTCACAAACAAAACTCAGATTGCTTTTTCGGTGTGTACCTCTCAAGCTTACTGACAAAGCAAAAGGACTCGCCACACACTTTTTACTCCTTCCTTCCTCCACCCCACTCCAGCTTCCATCGTTCCCTCTGTTGCCAAAGATTGGGCAGGGGACCAAGAAGTTGACTTAGAGCTGTCTGTCTGCGAGCTGGCTTCTTGCGAAGACAGCAGTCAAAAAAAACAAATGACTGTATATCTCTGTCCCTGCAGGAAATGCCATTCAGGCCTTTGGTTATGGGACAGACAACATGCAAAACAAAGATGAGTCTGTCCCAGCCCCCTCAGCAACAGTGAAGGCGGGGCTGGACGGGTCGACAAGCACCTCAGAACCTTCCTATATCCCCAATGACATCCAGCCAGGGGACGAAGCACAAGGCAAGGTAATGGATTTGATTCAATAGTTTCATCGTGAGATGTACTGACCGTTGCAAACGATAAATTTAGGCACCATCAGTTGTTTTTACTTCTATTATGTCCCTATGCATGTTTGTCGAGCAGGTGGGCTTGTTGAGCTGAAAGTGTATAGAGTTTTTGCAGGGATTTATCGTATCACATGTAATTCTCAGCGTTGTGTAACGTTCAGACAGCAAGGAATTATTTACTGCTGCCCAAATAAATACATACATTTCCAATACAATTTCCAGCAAAATCTCTGCATAAATTAGCAAAAATGTACCAATTACAGTAAGAATCACCACACTCCTCCACTCAGCTTTCATAAAAGGCAGATTTTGTACAGTGGCAAAATCACAAGGCTCACAACGCTACCCCATTCACATTCACATCACATTCAATCTCTATGCTTGTTAAAGCAATTGGCACATCGGAACAGACTTTTTGTGATAAGACAGTTTATGCTACACCCAAGATGATGACATTTGGTTGAAATATTATATTTTTCTCTGTCACAATGAAATAGTGAAAGAAATGTGGGGGCGGGGGGTGGGGTGGTAGGGGGGTTAATCTGGATTAGAGGTTCTAAAATACTGGCCCAGGGCCTGTTTTGTGCAGAATGCAGTCTACTCTGAGGACTGCAGTCAACTCTGCTATAACTGGGTTCACTGTCTGGAGCAGAGAAAACATCCGTCTTCCTGTGCAGCAAGCATGCATGTGTGTTTGTCTTTTAATAGAACTGTACTTTGTTTTCTGCTCAAATGAAATGTGAAGATGACAGAATCATGTTGTCTACCCCGGACTCCCTCACTCCGTCTCTCTGTCTGTCTCTCTTTCTCTCTCCGTGTTTCTCTTGAACGGGTCACACATATTTCACTCTTCGCACAGGGCTGAAGAGGGTTTTTTTTTATCTAATAGCTGTTGAGTTTGATTAGATTTCACAATGAAATATTGTCCTGTTTTACAGATATATTGTAAATGTGCCGTGCAGCCTTCTGGTATAAGACTAATGATGTTTTTCACCTTTTCAGGAGACCCAGTTACCAAGCTTGGCTGAATTAGATGTAGAATAAAAGCACACTTTGTAGAACTGCTGTTGCTGCTGCTGAAGTCACTGTTAATGTAATTTTTCAGTGACGACTACGAACTTATAGGCATGATTCAGTGTTTATGAATGCAACCCCACACTGAATGAATGACTCCCATTAAGACATCTATTCTGAGTAATTCCATGGGCCTTCACAGTCATTAAATGGTCACCGTGCACCCCAGTCATGTACTATTGTCCTTTACACAGAGACCCTCATTGTGGAGAAGACAGCAAATTAAAACTTTAAAAATGTTGCGAAGGAGAGAATTAATGAACAAGCGCCGCTGATAACAATAACAGTGTGTATGTTTGAGCGAGGTGCTGCAGAGAAAAAGGGAGAGAGAACGGTGGGGAGGGAATGAGCGGTGGAATTGCTTCCTCCAAAGATTCTGTGTGTATGTCAGTATTGATGCACCGCTCTGTGCCTGTCTCACTGCAGCATGGTGTTTAATTTATTGTAAAAATGGTAATTAGGAAACAATAAGACGTGTGATTACTCAAGCAGGAAGTTTATAATTAGAGAGGGAGCTGGTGGGGACATTTTGGGCGGCCCTACATTCTCAGGCAACTATGCCTGGCAATTAAAACTTGTCAAACTTCCATGGCAGATAAATTGGGGGAGGGTTGTTATGGTATGAGTCCTCTTGGCAGAAGACTGACTGTCCAAGACTGTAAATCTCATGATGGCCAGTGAGAGCCCCACACTAACACACACACACACACACACACACACACACACACACGCACACGCACACACAGACCCTCACAAGGACATAGATACATACGCATACATATGTATGTTCTCAACAATCTGGGGAACAGACAGTTGATAAATTAGGTTTGTGGACATACTTTGGTTGTGATTTATGGCTAGACAGATGGAAGAATATTTGGATGGATGGACTGTTAGATGGGTGGTTAGACGGAAGGCTGAGCTCCCATCGCACTGGAGGATCACCCATAATCTGAAGCATGGTTAGTCTAAGAACGGCAACTAAGGCACAATCTGCTGTCTGAGGCTAAGTCTATTCTCTTTGACTGCACTCCGATATGCTATATAATAGTTTCAGCTAATTTATATGCATAATTATTCAAAATGTCACCGCCAGTGGTTGTGGGTTTTATCCCCCGCTTTGTAAGTAAACATGTGGGCTAAAGTTGTGTCCTTTGAGTATTGTAAGTCCGAGGGGCAGCCATGATAAGTCCTGTTTTGTTTATAGAGGAAGATCAAGGATTGTTTTTTCCACATGCTATTGTGTTTGGGCAAAGTTTGACTAAGGAAATTGCAAACTCGCAGCGATGTCTTTGCAGTATTCCCAGGGTTGGTGTTGGTCACACAGATGAAATGGGTTTTGTGTATCATATAGTTCTGCCGATCCTGATTTGAATTTTAATGCCCTCTTTTAAGTGATTCTTAAACAAAACAGATTCACAGGAATAGCATGTCTGTTAGTTTTTGCTACATTTCAAAGATTATATAATGTAAACCAAGCATTTTCAGTGAACCCCCCCCCCCAACCATTGAGAAGCTAATGTTGCCTGTGTTCCCATGTAGCACTGCTGTGTGTTGATTTTCAGCTCAATTGAATGTAATTGATTGTGGACAAAAAGTACCTAACCCGGGGTTACTCAATAACTAGCCTTGGGAAATGCAGCTCAGCTGTACTGTAGGTTTGACAATGTATTGATCAATGCTGAAAGTACTTGCTGTCTAGTTGTCTGGTTACCTGCTCAATGCTAAGTGGGATATTCACTTTAACACCTATGTGGATATTGTCCCTCCTCTCTCTCACCTCTTTCTCTCCCTCACTCTCTGTGCATGAGCTGGTGTGAGAGTGAGTTTGTGTTTGACATTGTAGTTACGCGGGATGCATATGTATGCATGTGTTTGTGCTTGTAGCCGCGTGCGCGCACACACACACAGACACGCGCGTGCGCGCGCGCCTGAGTGTATGTGTGGATATTGGCTGCAGCTCGAGATCTGGACTCATGTCAACAGGCTGCTGCCACACATCACTGCCCTTGCTAATTAATTGGCTTTTAGTCGCGGATGTGTTTGGTGCATTGTCAAGCTACCCATAGCTTTTTTGGCAACTGTCATTTAACCATTTCTCCGTAGAATGACGCTGTGAAAATACAAGCCCAGGTACTATGATAACTGCAGTCATTTGGGATCCTCCCTCCTCCTCTGTCTCTGTCTTGCCCTTCGTCTTATCCCCCCCCTCGCTGCCTCTCTCTCTCACTCACTCTCTCCCTTTTGCTTTCTCTCTTTGTCTCTGGAAAAAAATATGCCTGTCCTGTTAATATAATTCAACACCATTTTCTCGTTTCATTATTTATTTCCTTGTTTAGGTGTATTGCCTTGTTCAGTCGGAAGATGAGGTGCTAGTAGATAACATCTGACTAGATGTTTCTTCTCTGTACAGGGAAATGGACCAAAGTGCAATCTCTCCAAAGGTTACATTTGTGGAGATGAGGTAAGGGAATGGTGGAGGAGGAGGAGAAAATGTTTCATGTTCCTTATGATGTGCCTCTGTATTGCTGCGCTGGACTGAAAATGGTGCCTCTGCAAATTGAGTGAGACTACTCTTACTTGGAGGCAAATGGTTATGCTTTGTGCTACAAGAATCAGAGAAAATTGAAAAAGTATTCAAAATGCTAACAGTTTTGTGGAAAAAGCACATAATAAGGCTATTGTAGTGTTGCCATAACAGTGCAACTCTCTAGGACATGGACTTTAATATCTAGAATGATGTGTTCCCACTGCTCTCTGCCATAATGTGAATACTACATGGCTCCGTTTGGCAGTTTGCACATAGTGCAAAAAAGTTTGTTTTCTCCTGTAAATAGAAATATTGTAGTGTTTCATAATCATGGTACCAACCCAAACCACATACAAACAGTCTTGTAACTGTGTTGTATGGACTGCATTTGCTATACTTTATGAAATATTGAAAGAAAAAAAAAAAGCAGTCACCGCTGGCTTCAGTAGTGTGTATCTGGCTTCATAGTATATTTTTCTTGTAAATAAAGTCTGTAATGATAGCTTTAAAAACTGTTTAGAGACTTGCTGGCACAACCTAAAAGAGTTTGTGGAAAAAAGAAAAAAAAAACTCCTCGCAAGGAGCTTTCCTTTGTTGCCAACTTGTTTAAGAAGCAAAGAGCATACTAAGCAGCAGGGACTTGAAATATACTTCACATATCAAAACATTTGGTAGATCAAACAATTTATGTTCTTGCCGAAGCGGGTCTGCCATAGATACATGTAATTTCTCTCGCTCCCCCTCTCTCTCTGACTACCTCTGACTTGCGCTTTCTCATTTTCTCCTTCTCTCTAACCCTGCTCTGTCTTTCCTCCCTCCTCCCTCCTCCTCCTTCTCTCCCCTCTCGCCTCTCTCCTCATCAAATGCCAGAGCAGCAAAGCAGCACGAGTGTTTGAGTCATGGCTAACCTTTACACATCTCCCTCTCCCTGTGTTGTCCCTCTATCTGCCCAGCCTGTCGTGGAACCCAGCAGTGGTTATGGTGGCCTGAGCAGACCCCAGGGCCAAGAGGATCACTCAGCCTGTCTGCGTGCCAGCGTCTGGGCTCTGCTTCCCGGCCTGGGTCTGGCCCTGGTCCTGGCCCAGCATGCCTTATAGAAGCGCCAGGAGGAGAGAAAAAAAGAGGTCATCCACCCACAAGCTGATCCCAAAAGCAGAAGGTGTTATTTCTGGGGCTGATATTAAGAAGGCTAAATCTCTGGGCAGTTGTCATAAATGGCATTTATGAAAGAAGAAAACAAAACGGAAGGAAGAGGGGGCGAAATACCATCGGAAATTCTCAAAACTGTGAAATTTGTCGTTTATTTAATGTATTGTTAGGGCGTTTTTTCAGGACCGTGATGGAGCGAATGGCTTTAAAAGGACCCCTGCTGCGAGAAGCCTGGAAGGACGTTTTTTTTTTGTGTGGGACTGATTCTCCCTCTGACTGAGACACAAACCTGGAGGACTCAAGCTGATCATGTCAAAGACTTGTGCACTTTTCCCATGAAGGTGGGGAGGGAGGTCGGGTAGAGGGGAAATGAATAACATAATTAAAAGAAGGCAGGATTGACAGCACAGAAATTGTTGTAGAGAAAATGAGCTGGAGGAATGGCGTGTGAGTGAGAGAGGAAGAGAAAGAGAGCGAGAAAGACATATTTCTGCTATCAGTCACACTTTTTTTGTCTTGAATTGGTTCTTGGCTTAATCTTCTCTTGGATGAGCAGACCACAAATTTGGGGGCGGGGGAATGGGGGATGATTACATTCTGTCTCTTCAACACTAGTGTAAACTCTAAACTGTAAAGCCTACTCAGTGTTCTAAGTGTTGGTATAGTATCCGTGACCATAATCAATCTACCGTACCGCTCTTTCATTTGGGTGCTACAATATATTTTTTCAGCAGAAGACAAAATGAACTAAAGGCGGCGATGTTAACAGTTAATGGTTCTTCGGTCATTTGAGATGTTGTTGTTGATGATAGTGGGTGTGAGCCTTACGTCCGCCCGCACACGTGTATATTCCTGTCTCTATGTATATAAACAAAACTGTTTTCTTTCATTCAACCCGATGTTATCTACAATACCTTGAATGGACATTACTGTGCATTGCGACGGATCTGTCTTGAGTATGAAAAAAAAACATGGATTTGGTACTAATGGAAAGCCTTCATTATCTGCGTTTATATTTGTCTATAAAGGTTTGATCACAAAGAATGTATACAGGGATGAAATTAAACGAGCTGTAATTGCTTGGAAAGCCATAACCTGTGTGTGAGTATCATCCTGCGTGGTCACTTAGTGTGTGTAGACTGTTTTCACTGTGTTTGTACGTGTGTTTATGTAACGCAGAGAAATGGTTTTCAGCTATTGGTTTATATTACCAGTGTGGGTTTCACTCTGCCCCCTCAGAGCGCTGAGGTTATAATGCACAGTGTAATTAACTGGAGGTTTTGCTGGAGTGCTTATACACATGGACCTGACCTAGAGAACTTCCAGCCCTGTTGCTCCCCATGTGATAGAATATTTATAAAGGTCCCATATTATACGAATTCAAACTCACCTCTTTTTTTTTTATACATACATGATCAAAGATCTGGCACGAGGACATTTTTTTAAAAATTCACAAGCAGTTTCAGATGAACTTCTGCAAAAAAAAAAAAAAAAAAAAAGCACAACTGGACGTGGTCTTTTGTTGGCTTCTCTCTCTAAAGAACCACTAAATGCCTCACAATTAGGCCACTTTGCCGTATTTAAACTGACTAACCCTCTGGCAAGCCTCCACTCAGTCAGTTTACCTAATTTGAATTAGAGGGGTTGTTGTGAGCCAATCACAGTCCAGCATTACGAGAGCTTCAGTAGAATTCAATCTGATTAGATGCATTTGCACAAGATTATGGAGAATATCATATCTTTAGAAAAAAACAAACTGAATTATGTACAACCTTCAACTATGGCAGTATTACTTTAATTACACAGCATCCAAGAAAATTCCCCCTCGATGTATTGCCTTTCTTTTCAGAAACGAATCTCACGCTTTCTCCTGATGAGAAAATTTCATGACTTTCATTGGCACGTTTGCAATGAAAGATTTACAGCTCCTCGGAAAGAACGCTTGTGCATAAAGTCCTCTCCTTGAGGTAGATGAATGTCGACTGTTACCACACAATCAGTATTTCCACCAAGTGTTTATGTCTTCAGGCGGCACATCAAGTATGGTTCCCTGCCACATAAATGCACGCTACTGAACCAAATGGCTTTATGTTACTGGCAGATTTGGGAGACGGTTTACTGTCTGTCGCTTCAACAGATGTAAAAATCTAAACTCTGCGCTACATGTTATTGTTATACTCACTGTGATTGCACCCTGTGCACTGTGTACCTTGATCTCTTATTTGGAGTATGAAATGAGATGGTCATTTTCTGGGGTTCGATTATAAAATGTTGAACAGTCCACTCAAATCTATCATTTTTCACAGTGAGCTCCAAACACACTGAAGCCATGACAGTTTTTGATGCTTTGCCTTGATTCCTCGTCATTTTGGATGTCAAATTATACAGAGATTATAAGGTAAAAGAGCAAACAGCTTCAGTTTGGGGGTGTTTTCACCACAGTGGTACAGACATTGTACATTTGATCCACCTTTCAAAGTTCACCAAATATTTGGAAAGACTATGATGACGCTGAAAACAGGAGTAATATGTGCATGGTGTGAGAAATAACCCTACATCCCAGATGCACCCCAAGCATCCCTTTTTTGGTGCTCTTCATGGCAAAACCACAGTCTCTTTGTATTATAATGCATCCTGGTAAAAGCTCTGATGTTTTCAAAGTTGCCATAAATTGCTCAAGGTATAGGACACATTGTTGATAGATATGTCTCCAATCAAGTCAAGCAAAAAGGAGTCTGAGCTGGCAAACTCACTTGAACTATGATCCCTTTGCCAAGGAGTGTTAAGGGTAAAAATCCCTAAAACTAGTCATCACAGGTAAAAAGCAAAGAAAAGCTGTACCTTGCATGGTTTGTATTGGTGTGTTTTTTCTTATTCCTGCAGCTAACTCACCAAAGAAAGACTAAGTGGTGTCAAGATGAGCAAAAGTTATAACAGAGTTTGATTGTTAAAAAAAAAAAAAAAAAGTTTCAGCCACCTAAAAACATCAGCAGTAGACGTCAGGTTCGGTGTTAGCCCCTCAAAATCTAAGAGCAAAGACTTATTTCTAGGCTCAACATTCAGCAGTCGCAGAGGGAAAATCCATTACAAGATGCAGAGGTACCAGTGTCTTTCAACAGTAGCCACCATAATGTTTATAATGCAGTGTAGCCACAAGACATGCAGACAGCCCGCGATCATACACTCACCCCAATCTTCATGAATTATTTGGTTTGCTAGCAATATTTATATATTTCTGTGTCCATCTCTGAGTGAAATCAGCCAGTCCACACCCCTTCTCTGGGGAGCTGTGGACACCCAAAATAAAATACAACACTCCATCACAGATTAAGAATGCACTGGGCATCACTAATGGCTGATCTGTAACAATACAAAGATGGATTTTTCTATTAAAAAAGACTCGAAGCATGAATACCTTATGAGTTGGTTTTCAGCACAGTTTTCGTTTTGCATTATATTCATACATGGTTTTGAGCTCAGTGCTGGTAGCAAGATGTTTTGGGCAAATTTGACACCTTGGGCCCTTGTTTACCTGCAACCACTTAGACCACTGTGTTTTCCACACTGTAGCTGAATAATTCAGAAGAGTCTAGAGCAGGATTATTATAAAGGGAGAAGGTGAAATGCAAAGATATGCAGCGTGGTAGCTGGATATAAGATGACAAGTGTCTGGTGATGTTTCTGGGTTGTGTGCTTTGAGCAGTCACTGACTGGCATTTCATGTTCAACATATTTGACAACATACAATATTTTGGGATTTCTCTGGTAAGACTTATGTAGTGCAGCAGTGATCATCCCTTCACGGTGCGTCTCAAATGTCAACGACACAAACATTTATCTGCTAGTATCGTCTGCTTCGTAAACACAACATGAGAGTGAACCTCTGCCGCACCGTTTATATTTTACAGTGTGCTCAGTCAGAGCGTTTACAGTTGAAAGCACTCTGAGCTTATACAGCTCCTGTTTACCCAGCTGTCACCAGAACAATGTTGTCGACTTTGGCCCAATTAATCAAACTTTGATTTGGTCAGTTTGTTGCTGACTTTTCAGAAAACATCATGACGTACTGTGAATGATTATATAGCCAGCCAAGGGCCTCTTATACAGGCAATCAAGTCTGGCAGATAAATTAAGAGTTTTGACATGTAGAAAATGCAAATAAACTTATCAAAATTCACAACTCCCCTTCCTCATCCTCCTCCTGCTGGATTGGGTCAGAGTCTGGGGTGAGAAAAAATTCAGCTCAGCAGTTCGTATATGGTGTAAGAGAATATATGCAGAGAATCCATACAACAGAAAGCACAGCCGAGAAACATAGGGAGGATGTTACGGCAGATACTGTATGACCAGTGTAGGAGTGGAGCAGTGGGACAGCTTTGAAAAGAGGCAGAGTGAGTGGCTCTGTAGGGAAAAAACTGAACTGTAGCGGTTGGGTTTAGATGTTAGATTCACAGAGCAGTCAAGGCCTAGATGATATGGTTATCCGTCTGCGTGAGCATAATTTAAGCTATTGAGATGGAGAAGGGTAGGAAATTGTGATGTGTGTGTGATAACAGAACAGAGCACTCAACCCCACAGCTTCCAAGCATGGACCCGCTGCAGAACTGCAGACAGTATTTTTGTGCCTGCGTCTGGTCCTTGCACGTCTGTTTTTGGGGGCATGTGTGCGCTCATGCTTGTCTCCGTGTTTGAACGCACGCATGTGTGCACAAGATTGTGCATGCATGTGGATATGGTTAGAAATGAGTAAAAAAAAAAATCTTAAAACAGGAAATTTGCTAGGAGAGCATTTCTTTTTTTTTTTTTCAAAAGGAATCCTTGCGGAGTCCAGTTTGTTTCTTCTCTTTATAGAGGAGTAGAAGAGCGGGGAGTGGAGGAGGCGGGTAGTGGAGGGGTTTTGGGGGCACGGGAATAAGAAAGCGGCAGGTAGCTGTACATTTCACACTTGATTAATGAGTCAGTGGGATGATGTCTCTTATCAACACGCTGCACATGGCAGAGAGAGAAGAAAGGTTTACTCAGGCTAGGAACGCTCCAATCACAGACAGCTCCCATTGCCGTCCCATCATTCCATTCTGTGCTCACCCACCTGTTTTTGTGGGGTTTTCTTCTCCTCTCCAGAGCAGTTTGCAGCTTCTGTAATTGGCCCCTCAACCCAAGATGGGTTAAAGGCCAGCGGGGTCAGTGTGAGAAACACATGATACAACTGTTGAGTTCAGCATGTGTAACACCCTTTGATTAGACATTACCATGTGATCTGATGTAAACGGTTGTAACGAGTGGCTAAGATGGCGTACGTCATCATGCAGAGGAACACGAGGCGGGTTGCTAACAGCTTAAAAGAAATACCTTTGCACATACCCATTAGCATTTATGCAGACACAAATTCCCTCTGAAAAAAAGCTGCTCTTGAAAATAAATATCACTGTCATGGTTGAAAGACCTGGATGCTTCATCATATGAAATGAGCCCCTGTTCATCAAGTTTACTTTACTAGATGTGTTGATTCTTGATAAATATGTATGGCACTGATGGCTTTAAACCGCTGTGATACAAGCAGAGAGTATTTGTTCTCTCAGTGCTTGGGCAGCAAAATCCCAGCCACAGCATGCATTCTTATCACTGTAATGCATTTTGATGAAATAACATAAATTGTAGGAAATAATAAGTGTAAAAAAAAACAAAAAAAACAGCTCATCTGACAAATATAGGTAGAGTAATGGGGTGCTTATATTGTTGTGTGCAGAGTTGCTTTGCAAAATGTTCTTATGAAAGTAGTTATTATTGTAATGCTACAAAAAAAAGTTCAGAAGTTGCTGTTAGACAGTAGCCCAGGTTATCGACTTTGTGCTCTCATTTGTTCCGTGACAGGACTTTATTTTTTTCTGAGACTGTGAGGAATCCTTCCTCCTAGATTGATAAGATAAACACTGTCATTAAGG
>OMLB01007080.1:2309-12666 GCA_900302555.1 Myripristis jacobus | reverse complement strand
CAGGCAGGAAGCTAAGGATGGCAGCCAGTCAGGGCAGCATTCCCTTAAAAGAGAGGCACCTGGGCCAGAGAAAGCAGATAGGCCACTGGAAGGTGCTGCTCACAGGAATCTGACCTCGCACTGGTGACATAATGTAAAGGGAAATTGGGGTTTAGATTTTCACCTTTATTGATAGTGTTTCATCTAAGTTGAGTGGCTGCCAGCGAAAGTGAGCCCTTTTAAAATGCTGGAACAGGCCTATTTATGTTGTTAATTTAATTGGTGAGTTGTTACTTCAGGAATTCAACTGTGGTGTGTTTTTCTGATGTTCCATTTGCAGCGAGTGATCTGTGACACCAAGCATTGTTCTTTTTATATTATTTTGGCAAAACCACTGAAGAAATCCTGTGTCAGAGAGAGAGGGAGAGAGAGAGAGAGAGAGTGAGAGAGAGAGAGAGAGCAGTCACAGCATGAGGGGTGAGTGATTCTATCTGATGCACTGCGAGCTGCGCGGCCCTCCCTCTGGGCAGTTCAGCCTTGCTTGACTAGGAAGAGGGAAGAGCTGCGTGTGTGTGTGTGAGCGTGTGTGTGAGTGTGTGTGCTATGTCCGCCTGTATGCGTGCGCGTGTTTGTGTGTGTGTGGGCGCGCACGCGTCTGTGTGTATGTGTGTGTCGGGAGGAGAGACATTGTTCCTTGACGTCACCGCTCAGCCCAGCCTGCCGCTGCTCTCAAACATGTCTTTGTTATTCCGAGGCTTCCACCGGAGACCGGTGATCCGCAAAATACGGAGCCCGAGCTGAAGCCTCCTGGAGCAGGAGGGCGAGGGGGGAAAAAATGCAAGTATCGATGCAAAGATGATGCAAGTAGAGTCAAATGTAATAAAACGTAATAGCTGAAAAAAACATGGAAATTCAAAACAGCGAGGGTGACTATTATAGTTTATTACTTCTAATAATAATAATTCAAAACTGCTATTTGTACCACCATTAATGTGGTAACATGATTTGTGTATAATGTAATAATAGTAATTAAATAAAATAAAATACTAACAGCCTACAAAAATACAATCACATTGGTACTTATGCTATTAGGTCACTACCACGAGCACTACTACTACTACTACTACTACTAATACCACCACCAACACTACTACTACTACTAACACTACCACCACTACTACTACTACTACTACTACAATCACTATTACTAAACATAGTACTAAATGAGAGAGATACTGGAGTTTTATGTTATCATAATAAACAATAATAAATTAACAAGAGCATATTATCATAAAAAATACAAAATACAACGTGAATAATAGTATTACTATTAAAATTAGTGAAAATTTAACAACCGTAATGAGCCTTAAATTAATACTATTAAAATATTAGTGTTAAAATGTAAATAAATAAATAAATAAAGATACTAATACGTTTTTGCTTGTTTTATTTTATTGTATTGAATTTGATCACATTTCTGTTTCTGTTTGGGCTGCTAACAGGCTACTCAGCTGACAGGAGACAGGAGACCCAGTGGCCCTGTAATAACAGCCGAGCAGACAATAGCTGGAGCCCAGAGCTCCGGTCCGCTCCGGTGTCATCAGCCTGTAGTGACTCCGCTACAGCGGGTCGCGCTCGCTCTCCTTCCCGCGGAGTCTGGGACACATTTTGCCGGCAACCACCAAGCATGGCTCTCTGGTAACTGAATAGCCAGTGTAATCTGACACTTCAACTTGCCGTGCTCTACGGTAGTTGATTCAGTCACTCACTCACACCGTCTCTGGGCTCTCATGTCGTCTTTGTGAAGTGGAGAGGAGCACAGTACACACGAGGTTTGGAAAAACAAAAGCGGATTTCTCACTGCGGTCCAATCTGAAAGTAAGTTTCGCGCCTGGTTATTTTTTGCAAAGGGGGGGTTCAATGTGTGTGTGTGTGAGTGTGTGTATGTGAGTGTGTGTGTGAGTGTGAGTGTGTGGATTGCTCAAGATGGGGTTTGCCTCTCGCTGGACAGACAACCTGCTAACAATAGGGTGACCTCCTAGAAACCTTAAGTAGCCACAGATGAACTCGTGTCACGGGGCACATTTTGATTTATTTTGCGCGGACGTCTGGAACAGGAACGGCGCACATTTACGCAGCGTAATTTCCATACTTGTGGGCTGTATCCTATGTTGGCTTGTGTGAACGAGTGCGGGTTTCGCTGAAGACAAATAGCCAAAGTCACTCTTGTCTGCAGGATTATTGGAGAACCGCGCAGATCGGGGGCTTGCATTTTGTGGAGACACTTGATAGGATTTGCTCGGCGCGTACAGGTCGCTGTATATTGGCGAATATGCAGTCTGGTCTTGGTTGATCAGCTGATGACTTTGTTGATGCTAAACTGGGAATGTATGTCACTTAGCTAAGAGTCCAGGGAGGCTTGTTGACTCCCTTGAAGGCTGTAATCGGCTACCTGTTGTAATGCAATTAACCAGCAGATCCGTATGTTACTTTGTGATAATAGAGGATCTATTTCTAACACTCGCACGGTCGGTCTAATGCCGCCACAGTGTAATAAATGCACATGCTTGCATTGATAACCTGCACTGATAGGGTTAATTGGATCCTCACAGGACAAATTGTAGATGTGTGGTTCTCAAAGTGGGGTCCAGGGACCCTCGAGGGTTTTTTAAGGGGTTCCAGCAGGTCTCCAGCAAACCTAGGAAGAGTTTAATTTCTCTGGTATTTAACCCACTAGAAATGATCCATTATAGAGAATGTAAGAGTGACTTGTAATCACAGGTTTCAGTTTCTCCTCCATTAGTTCCCCATGTACAGAGCAGACTGGTATATGATTCAATATTAAATCAACAACCCTAAATCTTACCATGTGGGAGTCCCTGGGACAAAAACCCTATCATTTTGGGGTCTGTGGCCCTAAAGTGTGTCTGTTTAGTGGATCCTTGACATGAAACTATATGTGCCCCCCCTCCCTCTGGCTCCATGATAGAGGTGACTTCCAGCACATTTTGCGAACGGAGTCTGAATGAGTTTGACTCAGCGCAGCCTTCTGCCAGTCTGGCGGACCCTCCCCGTTAAATTCCTCCGTCTGGATGTGAGGCCAGCCGGGGCAGAGCGGAGTGGAGCAGAGGGGGCTCCCGACGGGAGGAGGAGGAGGAGGAGGAGACTGCTGCTCTTTCATTACTGTGCACCCTGCTACAGAGGAGAGAGAGAGAGAGAGGGAGCGAGGAGACCACTTTAGGCACTGAAGTTGAAGGAAACATTGTTCTGGGTTTTCATGTAGTGTTTTTTTGAATCAAAAATGTGTAAATGTGCATCACAGCCTAACCAACCTTGACCCGTCTAGTTTTACTGACTCTTGTTATCATCAGCAGTGTGGTGTAATAAAAAAGTAGGTGAACTGTCTCCACCAGCAGGTGACTGTCAAAAGGCAAATGACCTCAAATATAAATAAAGTGAGTTCTAATTTAAGAGAAACATTAATTTATGCTTTTCACCCCTTTAAAGCCACTGCTTTCTTCAAAGACCTGCATCAGTCTGATAATCCTTGATGATGTATGCTGTGCATTCATGTTATAAACATTTGTGTCACTGGCAAAGTGTGTGTTAAGTCATTTTGGGGGGCTTTACCCTTCACTCCGTCCTCGGTTATGATGAAATGGGATTGTTTCAGCAGCAGTGTTTTGTCAGAACTGCCGCATTCACTAGTTGTTAGTCTTTTATCTTTTGACAAACTGAAGCAGCATTAGTCATCTCAGCAAAGCATGAAAGGAAGGCATGTTTATTCAGAGTAGGTTACCTGATAAATTGTGAAAGAAAGAGGGCAAGGAATTAAAGCCATCTGCAACTGTTGGAAACTTGTGTATGCGTGTGTGTGTGGTGTGTGTGTGTGTGTGTGTGTGTGTGTGTGAGTTTTGTCTCCTTCTGTTGTCCCTCCTGGGGCCTCTCTGCAGCCAGCCAGCCAGCCAGCCTGTGAGGCAAGGCAGGAGAGTGTCTGATTCACTAAACAGGCTAACACACACTGGCTGTCTTGCTCCCTCTGTGTTCGGTCTGAGGATGGCACAGCACCCGCTGCTGACACATTTCACGGACACAAATTCACAATAATTTTAAACACAGCAGCTGGTTCAGCCCGAAACAGGGTTTTGGCATTTTTTTTCCATTCAAGAAATTTTAGAGGTAACATAGAAGACGAAAAGCTCATTGGTTTGCTGTGGTTTTCTGGACTTTTATCATTTTTATGGTTAAACAGCCACTATAAGAAGACTTAGTTCCTTGAAAAGATGCACTGAAACAGTGCAATTTGTAATCACATATCCCTATCGTTGTTCAATAATGTTAAAATAGATCAGGCTGCAATAAGTTACAATCCATATCGAAGTATCTGCCTCTAACAGCTGCAGCAACTTCTGAGATAACAGCGCACAGAAATGTGGTGCACCTTCCTTTGCATCACTGAACTTTGTAGAAGCAACAAGATAATGCCGATTAGAGGGGTGTGCAAAAAAACAAAACAAACTGCTTGTGTCTCTTTTTGTGAAAACTGAGCTTTTTTTTTTGTGACTCAGCAATTTATCAAGTTCCACACGTCTCCCCGCTGTTTGCTGTACATCGTCACAGCCGCAGACACTGCAGCCTGATAAGTACTTAAAACCTGGCAAACACTAATCAATGTTTTGACAGCCTGACATTTTGCCTAACTGTTCGTGCTCTATTGTGGAGTGTTGTGAAATACTTGGCGGCTGTTCACTCGACACGGATTCTTGCAGTCTGGTGTCTCGCCATCGGCCTAAACCCACCCACTCACCCACTCCTGTCCCGAGCAGAAATCAGCCTTTGTTTCTCTCACTCTCTCTCTCTCTCTTTCTCTCTCTCTCTGTCTCACTACTTCTTTTTCTCTCACTTGTGGTTCAGCTTGGTAGTATTTTTCATCTTAGATGGAGCCTTTGTTTCAGATGTGCCTATTTTAGTCTCCTAATAAGGCGAAAAGTTCTGTTGCCCCTGTGCATTTTAGGACTAACTTTGAGAAGAAGCTGCCCAAAGGGAGACTTCAGAGTGACTATTTGAAATGTTCACTTTGAGCTGAGGTTGTACCCTCATGTCAAACAGTTAACTACTCCTAAATTTTGTTGTCATTGAAGCAGCTCCCCAGTCGAGCTATCTTGAGTTCAGGATTCGGTAATTGCAGTGTAGTTATATATACCTAATACACAGAAGATGAACCGCCCACGTGTAAACTCATCCTGCGGAATATAATGACACATCAACTTGCTATGAGAGACAAATATGGATCAGCAGAAGGAACAGTCTGTCTCTGTTGCCCTTTAAGTGGCAGACCTTGGATAGGCAAGCATGCTGGTGAGTGGCACATTGCTGCCTCACATTCCTGGACTGACTGAGAAAGTCAGGGTGGTGATCACAAATGATGTGGCTGCAGTTGTCTGAATCCTTGAGCAAGGCATTGAACCTCCCACAGCACATATTTCGCTGCCTTGTGGCCAAACGTAGACGACTGTGGCTACGCTGGGCAGCTCCCAGGTGTGAATGTGTTCGACTGTTTGAATATGAAACAGGGCGTTGCTGTAAGAGAACGTTTGTGCTCAGCTAAAACTTTCCCTGAATAAATACAGGCTGAAAAAAAAAAAAAAAACGGTTTGGCATACATTACACTTCACTAACTTGTGCAGTCTTTGGAAAAGGCAGGTTGAACAATGTCCTGATAGTATAACACGATTTTGCTTTAAAATCAGTAGTAAAATGGTGGTGATGTGTGTTATTTTGTGATAGGGTGATGGGTAGGTGAGGGAAAATATCAGCCAAGCTCCTTATATAAAGAACTTAGGGCCAATATATGAACAAATACAAATATTGCACTATTTTTGACCAAATACCTCAATTTTGATAATGTGTGGATATTGTGGAATGACTATTGGTGCTTTCATGAGATATTTACACATGAGATTTTCCTACTGTGAATTGATAATTTGGATATGATGACCAAGCAGGCAGAGGCAAGTTCAGAAAATTGCATTCCTTCACTCTAATGCATCCTTTTCAACCAGCAAAAGACATAACGTATGCCATATTATGACACTAGAATCCCAGATGACACCTGTCAGTCTCATATCCCAATATCAATACATTGTAATATTCATGTATCGGCCAGCCCTAGTTCAACCTGGAGCTAATGTGGCGTCAGGCTTACCTGGCCCTGTAAAAGTGCTCGTCTGAGATGAGAGAGTGCAGAGAGAAACCCAGAGTGCAGAAAGGGAGAGTGAAGAGAGAACTTGCTGGCCTACCCTGTCACAGACTCATGCATGTTTGATTTGATGTTCTTTGAGAAACGAGTGCAGGGGACGTCACAATGGCCATGTCCTGTTCCCATCCGTGGAGAGGCAGGGGCCCTTGAATCATAAATGACACCCAGCCTCACCAGGAACAATATGAGAGTCAGAGCCCGCACAGGGAGAACAAAATGTTCCCTCTATCCATCCATCCATCCGCCCACCACTGCCGCCTGCACTCAAGACTTCTCACCATCGCAAGCAATTACCCTCACTTTTTTACTGCTGATGAAATCCTCACAGAGCCTGTCTCAGCTGCATTTGTGTGTGTGCGAGTGTGTGTGGCTGCACGCATGTCTGTGTCAGGGAGAGAGAGAGAGAGGAAAAAGAGATAGTATGTGTCTGAGTGAGTGGCGTTGGTGTGTGTCTGTTTGGCTTGTAAATCCTGTTTAAGCTAAACAAACTCATTGTCCTCATCCTCCAACTGGGTGCTGCTGCTGTGTGTGTTATGTGTTTTCTCCTCCCTCGCTCTCTCTCTACCCCCCACCCCACCTCTCTCTCTCTCTTTCCTTTGAGTTGTAAGTACAGTCACTAATTAGTCCCCTCTCCCGCTTCATGCTGGGTCAGTGGGTTTATGGTTTCAGTGCCGAACTGTTGTGTTTGCCCCGTCTCTCCTGATAGCAGAGCGTGGCTGCAAGTCAGTGCACACACACACACAGCCTCCTCTCCACACCTTTGTGTTGTGTCCCATGGGTTCATTTACCAGTCAGACACTCGCTGAGGGAGCAGACCAATGTTCCCTCAGCTCAGTGTTTCCTCAAACCCATTTTCGCTCAGCTCATTGTATATGATCCAATTTCTTGACCAAAAGTTTGTTTGTGTTGCAACCGCTTACTAACTGTGAACCTAACCTTAACCAAACATAGGGCTTAGAGAACATAGGCCTGAAGGAAAACAGGGCCTAATTTAGATGGGAATTTATTTGGGCTGACTCCCTCAGGACTGTGCTCTTCACAGCTCAGTATTTACCTAGTGCTTTGACTTGTTGCCAGGTGTTCGACCAACCAGTCCAGCGAAAAAGCCTGAGCTTGCTGGGCCAGAGTTCAGTCAATAAGTTAAAAACCTGCTATGTTTCCACACAATGGCAATTCATCTTTGAGAGCTGAAACGTAACCAACTGAACAGTGTGCGACTGTAGCGTAATGTTACATACACTCCGCGCAGCACATTGTGGATATCTCTGGCCGATAGTATTCAATGAATCTCAATAAAAAGAGATAACACGCCACATGCTGTGTTTATAATACCGTATATGCTTATAAGCGGGCCCTTGTCTAGCCAGCGCTGTAGTCTCCGTGTCTGTACCGTGATGCTGATTTTCTAGTGGAGGTTGCGTGGGAGATGGAGAGTGATGGCAGAGATTCTCTGAAGGCGGCAGAATTGTCTCCAACATGGCCTCCGGGGGTACATACTTCCTTGTTTTCTGACAAAGTAAATTAACTAGGATTTACTAACGCACAGGGACAGTATTTATTCTTTGCCTGCATCGTCAGTTATGAGGAGGAGTGAGGAGTGAGAGTTGTGCAATATCTCCTCTCAGATAATACTAACTCTCCCCTGCACAGGCATATACAGTACATAAGCTGAAGTGTGGGTCTTTTGAAAGAATTTTTTTTTTGTTAAGAGGCATGTGAGACACCCATAGACTGTAATAACATGCATTCTGCAGATAAAGCTAGATGATGAAACCGGTTTTGATCGTTATGAAGAGCCCCAAAATAATTTTGGCGTGTAATCTGAGCTCCACTACCCTGGTCAGTCTATTTTCTCACCCTTTTTCAGCATTGCCCAGTGACATAAAAAGTCTTTTTACTGTGTGTGTGTGAGTGTGTGTATGTGCCCATTCGGTGCCCTCCCCACCAGCAGTTGAGCCAGGCGCTTTCCCAGGGTTCTAAGGGCTGACATCCCTTTCATTTCCCCGTCTGGGCAGCTCAGATAAAGGGGCATATTTTAACCCTCCGTGTGGAAACGCCGACTGTAAAGAAACACAGGCTGGTGGGTTTGGGACAGAGCTACAAGCGCTAACTCCACTGTGAGAGAGGGTGGATACAGAGGACCAGCGAGGATATTAGGGATGATGAGGAAGGGAAGCAAGTAAGAAAGGAAAGGATTTGAATTCAAAAATCCTCATTAAGTTATTTAAATTACAGGAGGTTAGGCATTCAGTCTATACAGTATGCAAATATGAATCTGGAAGAAAGAAAGAGCCAGGGTTTGATATTTTGAGCAGCACAACAGAGCAGATATCGCAGACATTATCTGCAATCGCACACCAGATATCCTACCATCTCCCTTCTTTATCCTCGGTCTATTAGAGGGGCAATGTGTTTCACCACTTTTTTTCTAATCTCTCCCCATTACAAGTACGTCCTCCTAGCAAACCAAAGCCATGGTGAAAGCCATCGTTTATCATATCAGTAATGAGACCGGGCTAATCGTGTGTATTCCGGAGACAGCAATGATACACTGCATGGCGCTTGCCAGGAATCAGCCTCTAAACAATGTTTATCATTGTCTCCCAGGGCTCTTTAATTATCTGGCAAACATTATTGGCAAAACAGCAAGGGTCTCAGTACTTTTATGATATAAAAGATGCTGGGATATTGTTTTCAGTTAATTTGCCAAAACAAGTAAAAGCAAAGGGAACTGTGACATTGCACAAAATTAAGGGTGGAAATAACAAATTAGAGTTGTTGTTGTTGTCACTGTAATTAAGTAGGTTTTTGTGTACTTTTTTTTTTTTTTTACGTTTTTGAATAGTGTTGTGAAAAAATTAATTTGCTTTTACTTAAAGTATGTTTTGGCACAAGTCGCTACATTTTAAATCACATCTGTTACAGGGTATAAATTTTGTATGCTCTCAGTGCAGCAGAAACTGGGTAATTTATGAGAGAAGAGTTTAGAGAAACAAGGTAAGGGAAAGTCAGCGAATGTCATCAGATCCAGATCACCTCCCTGGCCCTCAGCCACGGCTTTGGCCCATTTATATTTGCAGCTCTGCAAACGCCGTTGAGTACGCTGTAAGTGATGTGAAGAGGGACAGTCTGTGCAGAAACCACAACCTCCAACCGATCCAGTGCTCGGGGGCCAAAAGAGCATCGATAGTGATCTCAACTAAAGTTTTCCTCAGGTTCCAAATCAAATCCACTTAATAACTTTCAATATCAAATCAGATTTATTTTGTAAAGCTCTTTAAAACGGCACTATTGCGACAAACTGCTGTACACTGGAACTATTACATGACCACAGCAGACATCTGTCATGAATTGGTGGCTAATTCCAGTTAATTTCAACCTGGGCCCTGTTGTCCTACTTTTCGCCATTGCAATGATTGATTGTGTTCAAAATATTAGCGCTGTCTTAACTTCCACGGTGGAGCTTTAAATAGCTATAGTGCTGCTGTCTAGTACGCACACACATACACATACTGACAAAACACACTCTTCTGCAATTGAACCTCTACAGTGATAAAAAAACAACCTTCTTTTACAGTAACACTCACATTGCAGTTTAACACATTTCCTAATAGTTGTGACTGAACAATGATCTGTTAGTCCATGTGATGTGTTTTTTTTTTTAATCGTCGCTCTCACCGCTACAAGTTTTCTGTGCTGGATGTCACTTTTCTGCTGCATTCAGAAGAACAAGCTTTAGTTGCTTTATTTTCTTATTCTTATTTAAATAAGGCCATAGTGTCACAGTAAAGACGTGTCATGTCTTGCACTCATTGCTTTAATCCACGCTTTGCTCATGTGCATTATTTCATATTCTTGCAGAACTTAGTTTGACCCTTCACCTGTCTTTTCATCCTTTTAGTTTGATATGAAAAAGATCATACACAAAAAGACTGTTTTCAGTGAACTGCTTTTTCCATTTGCTTAAGTGGATTTTACATCTACCCAAGAAAAATCATCAAAGCAACATTTTGCTGTTACATTTTGCTGCCGTTTCCACCCCTGTGCACTATAGCAGTGGCTTTTCAATGGATACTGGAATGACAATCTTCTATTAAGTAGTCTGCCATGTCTGTTGCT
>OMLB01007072.1:2576-12741 GCA_900302555.1 Myripristis jacobus | reverse complement strand
CCCCCCGCCCTAGAGCCAGTCTCGCGGCACAGTCCAATGTGAGCGACTCAGCATGTTTTCAGAGCGGTGCGGACGCGCTCTCAATCATCATTAGGGGTTTTGCGGAGTCCTGGGGTCTGGGCACCGCGCCAAGAGTGCGTAAAAGTTTCCATGAGGAAAGCCTGGAGTTGCCTTCAGAAGAAACAATGGTGGACGTGGAGATCCTCAGAAATGCTAGAATGCCTCCTTGCCTGCAGGAGGGAGGGAGGGAAGGAGGAAAAGGAAAAGGAGGCCCGATTCTGTTTTCATTTTGCAAAAACAAGGCGACTATGGCGTCTCAAATGCACAAACCCGGAGCTTAGAGGAAACAATCACAGGGGAACCTGGCGCTGTAACGTGAGGCAATCAGAGTACATATGTCAAATGTCAGGAATCGGCAGAGCCTGCTTGGCACGCTGTGTTTTTCTTATTTTGGTGAATAAGGGCCCTCTGTTTTCCATAGAGCCAGCTGGTAGAAATCTGGCCCTCTGATTAGCTCTAGTTCCTTTGCTGTATGTTGCGTTCAGCTGTACTTCATGATATCACCGATTGCTGCAGCGGCTAATGAGAGAGGACACACAGCAGCAGTCTCACAGGACCAAACGCCAAGCCCAGCCAACATGCTGCTCCTGCTCCACACACACATACATATAACACCCATACACAAAAACATACATGATAAAAAAAGAAAAACAAAAAACAAAACATAAATACTCAACATGGGGGAGTGACGGGCTAGCCCAAATTTCCCCAAGAGTGAAAGATCAAAAAAAAAAAAAGTTGAAGATCAAAAACATATGTACATATGTGTGTGTGCATAGATACACACATATTCACACATGCGTGTCAGTGTATGTGCAAGACAAGAGGGGGTATGATGTCACCATAACTGCTCTTTTCGGATGTGTGACAAAGTGTGCCGTCACCATAGCGTTCGTTTTATGGGTTAATTAGTAAGGCTAACAAGGCAAACGTAAATGCTGTGCTGCTCGTTTTTCATAAGTTCTATTGTTATTTTTATTGATGTCATTTAACTGGCACTGCGCTCAGAGCCATGTGCCTTGTAAATCAGGCTGAATTAAAGATAGTGACTTGTGAGTGTGCATGAAATGTCTGGAGAAACTTCTGTTTTAAGTGAGCAACTCATGACAATGAGTCAACGACGCCAGTGCCAAGTCTTCCAGCAGAGCAGAGTTTTTTATCCTCCTCAGAAGTACATCTTGCTTCCATTCTCTGAACTCTGCTGATCTATGCCCTTGCTGCTATCGGGGTGGATAATGCAACATATCACGATACTTCCTCTCATGAGACGTTATCAATACACTTGTGGAAAGTATGGATATTTGAGTTTTCAGCTTAATTCGCACAGAGAGCACACTTCCCTGCCTGTTCTCTTCAGGCGTTTTAACTGAAACCGCTCTGTAATGTTCATGTTGCAGTTGCCCAAACAGGAATGATTACAAAAACATGAACATGATTCCTTTGTAGTGATTTTTTTTGTTGCCTTTTCAAGAGTATTTTATCTTCCTCAGTTATAGATATTGTGATTATATTACGATATATCGCATCTCCCAGAATCGCCTATATTGTGATAACATCGTTATCATGGGTAAAATATAGTGTTAGTATTGAGTTACCCAGTGATTTCCACTTCTAGCTGTCATGTGTCTTTCCTGAAGCTGAGCCAGATGAGAGCCAACACAGCATTACGTGAGGAGGTTTGCCTCAGCTGACCATTCATCAATACTGAGTATGAATTCAGCTGTTGGATATTTCCCACATAGCCTCAAAGCTGACCCCCAAAACACCATCTAATGTCTCTCACTTACTGTAGTTACTAACCTTCTATTATAGCAGAGGGAACAGTGGAGTTTAGCAGATTATGGTGGAGACTGTGTAAGGCAGTCAGGGGGGTTTACATCCCAGCCTCCCTCCATACTAACGGAGCTCCTTGTGGTACAGTAGCTCACCATTGATAAGCTGAATGATTTCTCAGGGGCTGCGTAAAGTCTGGGGCTGGCCAGAGAGACACATTTCCTCTAGGCTGATGAGAGCCGGAGGCCTCCGCTTTTGAGCGTGGGAGGCGCTCCACTCTGGGGGGAGCTCAAGTGTGCTCCTGCAGACTCCAAATCACCAGGCTCCGATTGCCGGGGAGGAACGCTGCTCCAGCAAGGCTGGTGTTAAATCACTGCTGCTGTGGTGAGGTCATCCGCTAGTCTTCCCTCACTAATGGAGCGCTCAGCTTGCTAACGTGTGCTGGTAATGCGTGTGGATGGGGAGAGGGACGCCCCGTGAGCTGCCTTCCGATCTTATTTATTTTAGCTTAGGGCTCATTTGAGGGGTTTGGGATGGGGCCGGGCCCGGGAGCAGCAGATGCCTTTGGAGTATGCTGTTACCACCACACACTTACCAGGACTCCAGGAGCTCACCACAGATGCTTACGCAGACATTAGGTGATGCAAAATGGCAGCAGATTGAGGTTTTGCATGGGGCTGCCTCACTGTCCTCGGTCAATCGATACACATTCCTATGCGTCCCTAATGCAACTGTAATCACTGGCTGAATACATTTGGCCACCTCGCGGGAGAGCAATTGCTGCTAAAGTGACAGTGAATGGAGTAGTGGAAGAGAGAAACAAGATTACCGGATTTCACCTTAGCAGTGCTGTGGACATTTGGAATATTTTCATACTGTACCATATTACGGTGTAAAAGGACCCTTTAAGAACCCTATTACAAATACAAAATGAAGCTCAAGTTTCAGGTTCATTCAATTACCCTACAGTGCGCCTTGCAGTAACTATTAAAAACTTTGAGAAGGAATGACACAGAGAATGTTGTTGTGAAGAAAAGAGAAGAAAAAAGTTGGAAATCATTTTATAGAGCCGATAAACGGACAGACATCCTCCCCAGTTTCTGTATTGTCTGTTTATGAGGTGAGGACTAATGGGACTCATCAGGACTGACAGATATGCTGACAACTGCAATTCAACTCAATTACAGTTCCACAGCAAAACTCCCCTGGTCCCCTCATGCCTATCACCCTTGTACTCCCTAAGCTGTTGAGTGAAGCTAAGTATGCATGCACTCAAACACACATAGACACACGCACACACATACTATTTCTGTTTACTGAACAAAAGGTGCACAGGAAGAGTGATATTCCTGAGTTCAGAGTTATCCGCCCATCCTCCCATGTTTGAATGCATAGGGACTTTATCACTTTAAATTGGCAGGATGCCACTGATGCGTTCCATGAATACACGTCCTGACAACAAGTGGGGCCTCCGTTAGCACACAGAGAGAACACGTTGGTGACCTGAGAGAGAGGGCTAATTATGATGAGTAGCGGACTCATGAGGCAATAAAGACTGGGTGCACCGACCCTATCCTCTTGGACTCATTTCCAGAGGGGGGCTGCTGACCCCCAGTCTCCCCTGATGACGCCAGCTGCATGGTGGAGGCTCCATGGGGAAAACACGGGAAAACAAAGCCTCTGCCTTCTGCCTCCCAGCATCCCTCCCAGAAAGATGGGGGGAAAATGGCTCGGTTCAGGAAACCCCTACCCATTGTTTTGCTTCCTTCATTAGTCCTTGTGTCAACAGTTTGCTTTGCTACGCGTGTGCCACTGTTTTTGTTCTGCTGCACCCCAACTGACCTCGGTACTCTGATGTTTTGACAGATTGTTTCAAAATCCCATCAAGGCAATTCGCTGTTTTAAAGTAAAGCGGCTACTTGAACAACATGAGCCTGACTGTACGTTGAAGCAAAAGCAAATAAATCTGCCGGGGTCTAAAATTAAACAAATGTGACGTAAATCTGCTGCCAGAATTTCATCAGGAAATAGTGAGAGGTGCAGCAGGGTGTGGTGATGTGAGTGGTGGCATGCAGATAAGCCAAAGGTGTTAAATAAAAGCAGTGTGCTGCGTAAACGGAACATTTTGACATGGCCAGAGAGCTCATAAAGAGAGGTTTTCATAAAGTAAAACAACATATTTGTGAAATAATTATTATGCACATTCTTCTTTCTCGTAACTCACCATCGTCCAGGTACATCTGGTCCAATTCCTGTGGCTCCTGTTTAACAGTGATGGCCAGGGAGGGGGGGCTGGCGTCCTCCGGGAGCAGGCTGGGGGAGCTATCTCTGGCCTGGGCCGAGCTGGCTTGAGCCTGACCTGGGCTATAGGCCTGGACAAAGGGGCTCTCTGCTGTCCCGCCTGGAGTAGAGGGGTGGGAGACCGGGGAGGACGAAGGGCTGCTGTTGGCGTAGATAGGGTGGTAGCCGTGGGTTCCCGGGCTGTTGAGATGGCTGGGGCTGCCCTGAGAATGGAGCATCCCCAGGGAGGAGCTGTGGTCTGGGGAGGCTGGATGGGTGAGGCTGGGGCGACCGGGGGTCTCCTGGATGGTGGGCACCATAGGACCCGGTGGAGCCGCATGGGTGGGGCTGCTGGAGAGGCACTTGCTATATGTGACGGGGGACAGGTCGTGCAATGTGGGGCTGGAGCTGGGGGAGGAGGCGGGCATGGAGGCATGGCGAGGCGGGCAAGGAGTGTAGCTCCCAACCAGGCAGGCATCGGGATCCCCTACAGGCATGATGGGAGTGAGCCTGGGCTGGCTGTAGTAGGGCTTAGAATGCATGGGCAGCCCGGGGGTCCCCAGGGAGTCATACTCATCATTGGGCTCTGTCTTTATTATCGGCACTAGGAGAAAAAAAAAAAGAAAAAAAAAGAAAAAAAGAAGATACACAGAGACAAGAAAGTATTAGGAACGTGGAGGAGATCCACGTTCTATGGATCCACGTGGCTCAGTGAGTGCGTGAGCAAAGGGTGAGTAAAGGAGTTGGTGAGCAAGCACGATTGTGGCTAGGATACCCTCCTTAATCCAAACAAACAACCACCAGCGAATATGGGCTCAGTGTCAATTTGGCAGAGCCTCCAAACACAGCAACCCCCCTCCTCACCCGCCACCCTCCTTTACCGCACCATCAAAAAAAAAAAGCAAAAAAAAAAAAGCAAAAGAATAGAGGGGGGGAGAAAAATGGATGAGTCATCAGTGTGGAAAGCCACAGCTGGCTCTAATAATGTAAAAGACCTATTTTCTTTGGACTCTCCTCCAGCTCTGATATCCCATAAAAGACTACTTTAAAGCACTGAGCTGCTGCTGCTGCTGCTGTTCCTCTAGGAGCCTGGGACCCCTAGGCTTCCTCCACACTTTAAGAATAATTGTTGCACCAGGACCAAAAGAGAGAAAAGAGACAGAGACAGAAATGATTTGATTGAGATGATTTGATTTTGATTAGGCTGCCTGAGCTCCTTAAGAGGCTGTATGGCTACGCCTGCGGTTTCAGGAGCACTGGGCCTCAGCTAATGCAGGAGAGTGCAGTGACCCCACTTGATCACCCTGCCTCCTGTCTTCCAACACCCAATACATTTAGAGGTGGTCTGCGCTGCTTCCTGATGAGTCTGGATTGACAGTCATCACGTGTTTCCTGGCCATCAAGAGCCATTTTTGAAAGCAAGACAGATTTTCTATTAATTGAATTTTTAAACATACCACCGCTCGATCTGTGGGGGTAAGCCAAGGGGGGAAAGAGGGAGAGAAGTCCACTTTACAAAGCCGACTGGTGAGTTCTTGTATGAGTACACACGCTCCGGCTGTGCCAGGACACCACTAATAGGGCAGTGTTAAGATACCCAGATGGATAGCAAAGGCTTCTGAGTCACAATGGACACACTGTTTCTATTTCTGCACATTGTTAAAATGTGTTAATGGGTGTGGTGAGTGTTTCATGCCAACCATAAGTGTTTTTGGCTAAATTTGCTCCAAATGACATTTACTCATAGGCCTACAGATGTCGACATGAATAAAATGTTTGTGTTTGTGCTTGTACACAATGGAGCTTTTGAACGATAAAAGTGAAGGGCACAAATGAAATGTATGAAGTGTCGTATGAAAAACAGCCTGTTTCTTCATCTGTTGTTATTTTTTTGTGGGAGTAAGATCTGACTGTGACATTAAGCCCCATGCCTCTGGCCTCTGGGGCCTGAGCTGAGGTGCTGTGATTACCCAGCAGGGAGCATATTTACGTCAGCCCTGTCTGCTATCAGAGCCCATGGAGCAGGCCTGGAGTCTGGGGGAACACCGTACGGTGGGTCCCATGATGCACCGGACTTCTCTCTTCAGATTGGGGAATAACAAGCAAGTCACATGCTGCACCCTATATCTGCAGTCACTTCACACTGTGTTTGTTTTCTTTCTCTCTCTCTCTATCTTCTCTACATGCTGAATGAACGGCACAGTGCCATGGTGCCATCATTATGCACAATGTAGTTAAATGAAAACCTGCTGTCATGTAGAAACCAAGAATTCAATTTAAGGTATTTTTAATTTAATGACTGCATTGCCCCCAATGTGTTAAAACAACTGTATGACCTTTGGGTTGTGAATCCCTTTCAAAACAATTATATAACAAAACTCAAAAAGCAATGATCACCAAGTTAAAAACAACAGCATTTTTCTTAGATCTTGAAATGCTGACATGATGCAGATATGAGCCTTTCATGCAGCTGTCCAAAGACTGGAGAACAAAGAGCATGTGAAAAGAATTTCAATGTAACAATAGCTTAATTTTTAGTATTAAAGCTACAATGGCAACGAGGGGCTTCATATTAGGGCAGTTATTTTTAAGAGTGTCACCTCAGTGGCAGGAGGCTAACAGTTAGCATTTGGAGCATCCAGCCAGTATCCAGCACTCAGAAGCAATGAGAGGAAGAAGAGGGGGGAAGTGAAATAATGTCACATTTTTAAAAATGGGTGAACTATCTCTTTAATAATCAGAAATCATGGAAGCTGACATCAGCAAACTGCACACAGCAGTCACAGTGTGATGCCAAAGGATACCAGAGGAATTAGAGAGGCAAAAGATCAAACACGGAGACTAACTTTCTCTGAATAGCTGCTGTTTAGCAGGCCATTTTTATGTCCCTCTTTGGTTTGGAAGATAAAAAAATCTGATGTAATTTTTTTTTTTTTTTGCCTGTGGCCACACCTGTCACCAGAATTTCATTTGGGTAAAATTACTTGGGGATGGGACAATCTTTTCTGTTCCAGCCCCATTTTGTGGTTTAGGCTCAGGGTTTTGAAAGGTGTTCAGGTTCTGGGCCCCCAAGATGATTTTCATTAAGTGGAAGACCTCGATTTGAAGTGATTTTGCCTTGGAACCCTGATATGAAGAAATATTCTAGTTTGGATTAAGAATTAAATTATTGATGTCATACTTGAACACTGAGTTTGAAAGTTGTGAGATTAAAATATAATGTTAATATAATGACTCATGCTATTCTTGTGTAACAGCAATTGCTTGTGAATTAATATTGTGGAATTATATTATTATTCTTACTTTTTTTTTTGCTAAGGACCACCTGGAAGCCCCTCAAGGACCCTTAGGAGTCCGGACCAAACTTTGAAAACCACTGGTTTCGGCTGATCAAAATCCTGTGTTAAGCAGCTTTAAGCCTTTATTTTGACAAAATGACAAATTTGCAGTCCCTCCCTCCATGTCTATGGCTGTGATCCAGATTGAGAAAATACGAAATCACTTTTTCCGACATTCACAAACTGTCTTGAGACTGTCAACTATCTTCTCTGCTACAGACATAAAGAGGTCTCCCTCCATCTGTGTATCTCCCTTCCACTTGTATGTGAGCACAGAAAGCAGATTCACCCTATGAGTCCCGACTTCAGCTGGCTTCTATTTCCTCCCAACCTGTGGGTTATGGCCCACAGACGGCTGAAGCTCTGCACATGGTTTTCTCTCCATCTCTGGCAGTTTCCCTCTGTCTGCTCATATTAAACTGATCAGGCCTGATCTGGGTATTTATTGAGCTCTCGTTTCCTCTGAAGGGAATGGCAGTAAGGACATACGTATATGTCTTTGTGAGAGAGTGAGTATGCCTTTGTGGGTCTGGGCCTGTATCAGTGTATTTGATTAGGAGGGCAAGCAAACAGGGCTTATGTAGCCTTGTAGACTGTCTTTTGAAGGAGGTCCTCATTACTTGCAGCCACAGGCACAGAGGATTCTGGGATACAGCAGGCTCTGATTCTCATTTCTGACGGGATGCTCGCCGAGTTGGGATATGAACTGGTGGTTCCACAGAACTCAGGTATTGCTGCGCTGCAGAAAAAAAAAAATTAAATCCCACGCTGAACTCATCTTTTTCCTACAGCATGGATCTGTGGTGACATTTAACATGGAACAGGTGGTAGTTCATTAACTCACAGGTTCCTAGTGCACTGTGTCCCACTGTGTAGGCAATCTGGTCACCCAGTACACTGTGGGCTCCAGTGTACCGTAGGTGAGTCTGATAATGCCCAAAGCTGTAGACATGGCAGAAACAGTCCAGTCTTTGTCCAATTCGGGAAACATGACTGTGCAAATGTTTCTAAAAAAACGAACAATGTGTGCTTCATTAACTTTTCCTGTATGTGTCACAGAACATGTTTCTCACTCTGCCTTCGCCCGCTCCAACCTCTCCAACCACAAACCAATGGAGAAAAAGGGGGGGGAAGTCGGCACCCGTTTGTGTTAAGAATAGAACTTGATATTACAGAGGAATCTCCAAACGGCCTGTTAAAATAAAGGGGTTCCGAGAAGTTCTTCGCTCAAGCTTTGGTCATTGCCAGCACTTTTTTGGCGTTTGTTGTTTAATGTGGTTGGTGAAATACTGTTTCTTATTTGAAGAGCAACACGTCACGTCTCTACTCACGCAAGAATGACTGGAAGGGAGCTTGGAAAAGCGTGGCTCACTCCGGGAGCCAGACAAGGACACTTGAGTTGTATGTACATCTCAACATCATGGACTCGACAGACCATTCCACACAGCTGCAGCTGATGTTATATGTCAGAAAAAGCAAACGTCTTCAAGATCCAATGTCCAAATCCATTGTTACCCCACAGTTGACAGCTCATAACTTTGGAATAATTATCATTCTAGCTAGGTGCACTGCAGTTCTGAGATGCCAAGCAACAAAAATTTGCTGTCCTAGCTGGCAAATGTGATGGACTTTGTCCAAATACATAAAAAATAGCACCACTAAAAGATAACATAACATTCAAGGATTATTAAGACAGTAGGCAGATTACTAAATTGTTTTTCAGTAAAAGCCAGACAGAATCTTATAATTTGCACGATCATAAAAATGCTAAAATAAAGCTAAAGCTTAACTCTTTTTCTTCAGGGCCATGCTTGACACTCTGTGCTTCTTTGTATTCCAATCCCTAGTCAATCCTCAATTGTTCACTGACAGACTGCACAGTAACCAACCTCTGACGGGAGGTTTCTGAATGGCCGAAATCCTGTTTTAATTGTATTCACAATGCATTATTATGGCAATGTTTCAACAAGACTAGAGTACGCCAGTACCCAGGTCACTCAAGCTTATCTCTGTCTGTCAACTTGTGAGAGTGAGAACAGTCAGGTTTCCATTACAGATTGCATCTGATAATAATATGTTATAATTCACGTCTGTGGCGTGGCAAGGGAAGATAAATATCAGGCATGTTTACATGGCTAAAACAATGCAGTCTCCCTGGAATTATGCATATCCTATTTAAAATATGGAGAAAATATATTAAAATCATTCATTTAGTTGTTCATATTTCAAATTCAAATTTGAGATCTGAGCACCAGCAGGTAGGTGTTAACCTCATTCAAGGCTCGAATGACAGTTGCACACTTAAAACCATATGCATTAGTAGCACAGAATAACAAGTGATCACATGACCTGAATGGAAAATAAAGGTGGTTTTTCTCTAGCATCTGTGTCCCAGAGTTTGTTTGTTTCATCCTTCCGCTTTTTCAAACAAATCAGTCTATTTTGAGTGTTGGTTTTGCCTTTTTATAGATCAGCAGACACCAGAGTGTGAAAGAAATGTTCTTTCTAAACAACATCAGTGACCACAACTGTGCATGAGTTGGGACAGCAGGCCGGAAAGACCCCTTTTATATAGGCAAGCAAAGGGGTGATGACAACAGTGTGCATGTGTATGTGTGTGTGTGGTGATTATGTGTGTATGTGTGTGTGTGTGTGTGTGTGTGTGTGTGTATCGGCAACCATCCCCCTCTTTGTACCCCCTCCTACGCCTTCCT
>OMLB01007071.1:3328-13809 GCA_900302555.1 Myripristis jacobus | reverse complement strand
GAAATCCTTTCTGTCAGTCAGGACAATGCTGGAAGCCACTCAAAGCTACTTCTACTGCAGACATTTTCTCTCTCTCTCCATTCTACTTTGCTTCCTCACTCTCTCACTTTGTGCAATATGCTGTGCTGAAACGCTGAAAGATTTGTGTTCTGCTCCTGTGTATGTAAATGTGTCCTGTGCATGCAAGATGTCTGTATGTTTTGTGTGTGTGTGTGTGTGTGTGTTTGCATGTGAGAAAGAGAGAGAAAAGACAGTTGGCCTGCAGTAGAATCACTGCTCAAACAAGAATAACGTGCTGTAATTATGTTTTTTTTTTTTGTTTTGTTTTTTTGCTTTGCAGAGAAGGAAAAAAGGGAACGACTGACTATGTTTCACTGCTCCAACTGGCACCACACTGTACAAGCTGCACTATAATTATGGAAACAGGAAAGAAACAGTATCATACTACTATGCAGCAGGACAACGACTACAAGAAAAAGAATACGATATGGGGGGCAAAGAGATTATGTGACAGATCCTATGTAAGAAGAGAAGAATGGGGTATAAGAAAAGAAATCTGAGAAGGAAGAGGATGGTGGAGAAGGAATAATGAGAAAATGCTTAAACCAGAGAAAGGACAAATTAACATGTTGTGGGTGTAACATACATGAGTGGAAAGGACAAAATAAAACCTGAGAGGCATCCCAGACTGACAGAGGCAAAGAATAGGTCTAATTTTTTTAATTACATCTAGCGCTTTTCTCAGCAAAGTCACACAGAAATAGCATCATATTAACAAACTAGCTATATGGAGTTGTGTCCACCATTACTTCTGGTATAGAAAAAATGTACTCACAGATACTATGAGTACATTTTTTTGCATCAAAATTTTATTTTTAACCAGAAATTATTTTTGCTGGCATTTGTACCAAACAAAGATGCTTTCTTACACCTGGAGAATACAATTAGTAGGCAAGGGCATCTCTGTTTCACCTCAATACGTCATTTATAATGATATTTTGTCACATATTTTTTACCTTTATCAAAAAGCCCCTGCAATATGATATTGTACTTTGCCATATTGTAATTTTTATATTTCAATAAAATATTAAGCCCTACTGCTCGAATTTGTCAGCGTTTCAGAAGTGAACTGCTTAAAGTGTTTTATGCCAAGCCTCTGGATGTAGCTGATCTGTAAGTCTGTGTGAGAATGGACAAAGCTAAGCTAAGCGCCCAACGTGTGTAATGAGGTAACCTTCCACTTTGTCTCTGATAATAAGGAAGGAATTGCTGCAGTTTGACAGCAGGACATTAGCGTACTGCTGGGTAGAGCAGAGCCCAGTGGGAATCAGGTTGAGAGGAGCTGATACTGACGTTTCTGCAGAGTCTCCCTCATCTCATTCTTCTAACAGTGGAAATTGTATGTTTGTATGTATATTCATCTTCTGTCCCAGTGAAATGTCTAAAAGAGAAAATATGTCAGTGTATAGCACTGGTTTCTGGGCCTGTACCAATGTTTAAAACAACAATTTGTCCAACAGCCGACAGCTTATACTGATATATTTTTTTAACTGAACTGTTTTAAAGTCTTTTAGGCCTTCGTTATACTATGTTTGAATCTTTGAATTGTCTAAATTTATGAAACGATCTTTAATATAATGTTCTTTTTGTGAAAAATAACTGTTTCCAAAGTGTTTTTAGCACACTACACAACTACGCACAAATCATGATAACATAATAATTTATCTTTGCCTCGTTTTCATTTTCACTGATCAGAGCTTGCACGCATCATAAGGTAACTCGATGCAACCTCTACCAGTGAGGACTGAGCTGAATTTAGCTACATGACAAAGAGGCGTGGCTGCTGCCAAGGATTGGGCCCTCTGGTCTGAAACACTGGAGAAAGATATGACAGACAGGCAGAGAGATAACTTCAACTCTAGTCAACAACCCACCCCGCTGCAGACCCCCACCCAAAGCCTTGACCAATCAAAGGTGTTCCTTTTCAAACAATCATCAGTGCTAATACAACTGCTATAAGCTACTCCTTCCTAACCAATAACCAGCTTTGTTTACTGTACTTTCGGTTATCCATTGCCTTCACATTCAGTTACACCCTCTAAACCTATAAACAACGCTGGCTACTCCAAACAATGACCTTTTAGTCAATAAATAAGAGTGGAGTGGATTCACACACGCAGTATTTAGTTTGTTTGAATCAAACCCTGGTGTGTTTACCCCCCTGTTGAGGTTTGTTTGGGAATGTGTAGATGCAGCAATTACGTATGGGTGTGGACCAAAAAAACTGGTCCGAGACTACTCACAAGAGGCGGTCTCAAGCTGGTTCCAAGCAAACCAGTTTGATCGCAGTGAGAACACAATTCAATCCTGATTCAACCCAACTGCTGACAGTGGACATTGAATTTTATTTATTTATTTATTTATTTATTTATTTATTTATTTTACAGCTTGCATTGGGTCACCATCTCTGGTCATACTGACATCTCCTTTGGAAAGAGTGGATCAACACAACCCAGAGCTTTGACAAGAGTTTGCACTGAGCGACATCTTGAAAATTTGTTTGTTAGGAACACCAAAGCAGGATTACTGCCAGGGTCGCCAAATATAAATGCATCACTGGCTTCATGTTACTTGTGCTCGGTTAATTTCTGGGAATTCTATGCACACTTGCAAAAGGTTTGCTTACAATTTCCACTGGAGTGTATTTTCGAACAAGAAATAAAATTTTCCAGCCCTGCCCCTTCCTACATGCCTCTCAACAAATGTTTTCTGGCTTACGCTCCACTTAATCTGTGCAGTATGAAACCAAATCTGACCAGATAGAAAACAAACAAAAGTAACAGATTCACTCTGATTCGGACCAGGCAAATGGACTAATAGCTGAGAAAGAGCTCTAAGCTTGGGCAGTCTCACTCAACTATTTACCAGTATCAGTAACACCCTCTCAGCCAATTTACAGTAGCTGATTTACTTTTTCCGACAAATTCAAGTCCGGGCCCTTGCTTTTCAAACAACCAGTATCAGTCATTCCCTTAGAGACAAAGACAAGGTACTCACCTCCTTTGTCATCTATCCAAATCAATAGTTTGTATCCATAATGTTAAGTGTCATTCGGAGCATGAACAGTGGCCTATCATGGTGTTCAACCAATAGGTAGCTGTGCTTACACCACGTGATTTTTGCTAAAATAACTGCAGGCCAAAGTGAGCAAGACAGCAAAATAACTATTTTTGTTGCTTTATAGGTCAACGTGCACGCTCTGGTACAGACTCTCCTTTATTGCTAATGCACAGCACAGCCTGGTACAGTGCGTGCATGTATATGTACAGATGTAGCGCACTAATGGAGCACACCAGGAGCAGCTGCTCACAACACACATGCACCATCTGATCCACATACTGTATAGAGCTTCAAAGAACAAAAATAAAAGGGGTTGAATCCACCTAGAAATTAACAAACACTTCTTGAAAGGGGCAAGTGACTCCTCTGATGCGTTCATTTGTAATCTAAACCTGTATAAAATCATACGCAGTTTTTAACCAGATGTTTCCCAGATGACAGCAAAATATCCCTCTGCATCTATAGGCTTATACTCAACACAAGATGTGGAAAACTGAAAACTGAGGCCAATCGTAACAAGTACAACTTGCCAGTAAACACAACAGCAACATGTACTTGTTTCCATCATAAATGTGCCACACTTTTATGACAGAAACTGCGTGCCATCATGTTTGGCAGATTTTGGACGTTCTTCAGAATGGGATATCTACAGCTGAGATCTCTGAAAACAACCAATGGCCAAGAGCTTCAGCTCCATACACTGGGTTGAGAGCAGGAGCCCAAAATTAGATCCTTCCATCGCGCTCACAAATCACAGACACGCAGCTTAAGCTTCTCTCGGCCCTACATTTTCTCTGTGCCTCCCTTTCAAAATGCATGAGAAAAAAGACCGTATTCATGCACAATATTCAGGCATACTGAATTTTCTCGCCTCACATTTTGCGACAGAATTTTTTTTTCTTTTTTTTTTGTTAGTAAATTAAACATTCGCTTTTCTTTCGGTGTCCTAGGCATCCGAAACAGTATCTCAAACTTGCCAGACACTGTATCAGCTGCAGGGAAGGACAGTGAGAAGGAGAGGGGGAGAGAGAAGGAAGTGAAAGAGAGAGGCGTGGGCTGACTGCTCTGCAGACTGACCTCTCTCATTCATATTACTGTTGATCCTAACACCTAGAGTAGCCTCAAAAAAGACACAATGTCTGGATGTGTGATCTGTGGAGGAAGTGAAACTTCTCCAATAAGAGATGAGGTGTTAAATTGTGAATATCTGAATGCATGACCAGTTATGAGCCTCTTTTTAAGGCATACTGCTCCTACCAGGCACCTGGCCAGCAAGATTTATTTGGATTTATTAGGTATGTTTGCTGCACTTAACGGAGCTGAGTGTCAGAATATTTTAAATTCTATTATATCAGAGTGTGCATGTTCTTCATAATTCAAAAACTGGAAAACTTTTACCCTCCAAAAAGGCTCTGTGCAATCTATGGAGACACTTTTGAAAATGAAGGCTCTATCATAATTGTAGTACTCTAGGTATATTCAGAACAGACTGAATGATAAATAAATTGTCACTTACCAAGGCTAAGAGGAATAACATGAGCTAACAACATACAGGGTTCCTCTTTTCCCCCAAATGTAAAATTCCCTGACTTTGTCACAACTTTCTATGACTAAAATGATTGAGATGCTCTATCAAAGGTTATTATTCTGTGTTATGTGGGGGAAGTGAACATAAAATAAAAACAATGGAAAAAACATAGAATGTTTTGAGAATAACTAATAAATGTTTTGCTGTTGTTTTTTTAAGTTGAGGCCTACAAAATACCAATGTCTTGTCCCAAGAGTTTACCAAGTCCCTGATTTTCCCTGTCTGGATTACTCTTTCCAAACTTCCATAACTTTTTGGAAATTACATAACCCATGGGACCTTGAGCATGTGTGTTGGTTTATACTTGCATATAAACAATAATAACAAAAAACTAATACTGTAATAACACTGATTCCTGGGTGGAATGTCTTTTCATTCACCGTGTGTGTCACAGACATATAATACACAGACAGGGCTAAGCAGGATCAACAGACTAGGAGGGTACAAACTCATCACCTATCCAAACCACATTTATCTCAAATGGTGGTGAACCAAACCTAAACTTTAACTTTGCTTTGTTCCCAGCATGTCATGATGTTAACCATGCCAGCTTCTTACACCTTTGTCTCTGCTATATGTGCTGCTGTTGCTGTTTAACAATTTGTGCTACTGTTGACATCTTCACCTTTCAGGGTGTCTTGCTCGGCCCTCATGATGTCGATCAGGGAGCTCTCCAGAGTGTTCATGTTGAAGCCATCAAATGACCTGGTACGCTCCTAAAGGGAGAGAACACAACAGAAGAGAAACTCTTTTTATCTTTGTTTATGCAAACAAGGATTTTCAGTCTCTTTTTCAGTGTCACATTGTCTCATATGCATACACTCACACACACACATGTTCACACCAGGGAGCTGCCTGGTGCAACAGGTCTTACACTGTTGGTCACTGAGCAGCTCCGTGGGAGCAACTGGAGCAATTAAGCTTGACTACATCTTTTTTCGAAGTTACATTAACTCAATTAACCCAAGCTGACCAGAAAGCACACTTACATAACAGCAAGAGACTCTGTGTAGTTGAAGTCAGCTTTCATCTTCATTCGCTTAACCAAACATAGGCTAACTGTTTTGCAATTCTGATTGCTTCACACTCTAACCAAAATGTCTAAGCTAAAAGTCTGAACAGTCATGACAAATATAAGCTAAAAATTAAAAAAAAATATCAATAAACAGCTGTGATAGTAATTAGCCAGGCTTTGTTTCCAGTTATTTTTGCTGTGTTTAACCTGATCCTTTTTAAATGTCAGGTTAACCATAAATGCAGGTTACACTGTGAAACATATTCATTCACTATGGCAGTGTGATGGAAATCTGTTAAAGAAAAAAAAAAAGAAGAAGAAGAAACAGAAAGTTACATGTCAGCCAATCAACAGCAACATCAACTACAGCAGAGAAAAAAAAATGGCACACCTACAATACTGTAAATAGTTGCATGCAAACACACACATAACGTTGGATGTATACACCAGTCCAATTTGCAAACACAAACACAGAAGAAAGCTATGTGTCAAAATCTTTTGGTTTTAATAATAAAGAGTGGTCTTCTACGTTTTGCAAGAGTTACTGGAATCCTTTTGTTCCTGAATACACAAACACACACATACACAACCCCAAACACATATCCACGTGAGCACTGAGTCAAAGTGGCATGCTGATAAGGGCTTGATCACGGCTCCACCTCACAAAAGTAAAACACACTCTGAATGCAACTTGTTTACAAACACAATGCAGGCACGGCCGAGTACAATACTTCAAACGGCTGCCGCAACAGTAATTATTCAACGGATTTGTGTCAGGAGACAAACAGGGCCTAAATGTCGCCAAAAAGCACCGTTTACTCACAACATCCCATTTTCAAAACCAGCTCATGGCATCTGACTGACCACCACCACCACCACCACCCCCAACACAGACATATTTTTCCAGACATTTGTTAATGCATACTATCTTAATAAAGCAGAAGTGCATTTTTAAAAAGAATGAAAATATGTGTATTTGTCATTCGTGCGTCAGAGATCTCCCACTCAACTGGCCATGAGCTGTGGTTCAATCATGGCTGTATAGGGCTAAAACTGTAATAATGAGTATCTTGCTAGATAGTGTAGCCCTTATTATTTATAACAGTTACTATTTTTGAGGATTTGAGAATATTATTTTGCTACATCTTATATCAGCATCTTCGTTATTTTTAACTACAGAAGTAACAACACTAAATGCGATGAAATGTTTGAATAATGTTAATTGTGGAAAACATTAAAAGATAAATATAGTGAGTCAGTTGACAGTGCTTTTTGGAAAATACAGTACTGTAGTGAATCAATAAAAGAGCTGAAATATGATAGCAGAAATAGCACAAAAAGAAAGAGGAATTAAACATCTGATTTAAAAAAAAGGCCTGTTTATAAAGGTAATATATTTACAGTATGTCCAATTCACCTCCCCTGTGCCTGTAACAGAGTCTCGTCTGATAAACTCCACAACAACAACAACACCGCATGACCAGCCCTGCCCTCGGCCTGGCTGATAAGCAACAGGCCTTGCACAACAAGAACTAGCCTATCCAACGTGTCTGTCAGCCTGTGCTACTTAAGTGAGTTACATATCTTTGTAGTCTGTCTGTTCTTTCACCTGTCTGTCTTTCAAACAAAAGTGACTATATAGCAAATACTCATTTATACACTATTGGTTTCCACCTAACCACAAGCTACAGGCCAACGAGCAAGCTAAAGGCGAAACAGCTTCAGACATGCACACAGTTTCCTGTGTGTCACATCATGAACCCCTAAGAGGTCAAATGTGAAATAGTTCAGGAAAATAAACCTGTGTCACTGAACCAGAACTATCATATGACCCAGGGTTGTGGAAAACTTTTTCATCTGCTATCCAGAGTTACTTCCAAAATGAAACAGCCACTTCCACTATCTCACCAGCTAAAATGTCTTCAGAAGACAAAAAAAGAGCCTGGCTGGATGTCTGGAACACTGTTCGGTAAAACTGAAGACACATTTCCCAGCTACAGCCAAATTTTACCAGCATTTGGCTGGTGCTGATTTCCCACACTGACTGAGGGAGGAACACACAAAAACAAACTTGACATGGTATAAGAGCAACACCCATTGCACACTCTTTCCGTCAAAACAAATATCAACACAGGGATATAGGCCAGGTAACAGACGACTATTTTGTCATATCCGCCTCAGTGGCTTATGTGGACTTCGGTGGACTGTGGATTTTATCTGAGACTATAAACTCAGGTAAAATAAAACAAGCAATCAAAGACGAGAGTTTAAGGTAGGGCTGCAACAACTGATTATTTTCATAGTCATTTAACCTATTCATTTTTTTCTATTAATCAGTATCATTTAGGCCTAGTCTATAGTGTAAAAAATAATGACAAATGCTCATGGGCAGCACCAAAAGCGATTGCTTGAAATTACAACTTTATTCTGACCAGCAGTCAAAAAATTAGGGCTGTACCCATCTCACAATCTCCAGAGTCAACTCAAGAGTCGTCTTGTCAATACGATGAATTGACTCTTCGCTCCCCCGGCTCTGATGGTGCATAGTTGCAGTTTGGCTGCTTTTACCAGCATTGGATGGCAGTCCTCATTTTTCGTCCATGAGCTCAGTGGGCAGCATCAGCTTTTGTTCAGCAGTGCAGGTATGTTTTGATTTCACACACTTGGATGTGATGTGCTTTCATGTTGATAATGGGCAAAGAGGCTAACCGAGTGGTTTCAATACTTTTCTACACAATTCTCCAGTTAACTTGTCGACTTTCAGGGAGCAGCCCTACAAAAATGTTTTAGAATGATAAGGATGCAGTGATATGAGTGTTAGTGACCTTAGCGAGGCTGTAATCAGCAAATGTTTGAGATTTTTACTTGACAACTTTCTAAAAGGATTAATAAAGTATCGAAACTATAATTGTTTCATCTTCTGTCGATCAAACAACAAATGAATTTTTTCAGCAGTACTTTAGGGTATTTCTATGGTATTATGTGGACAGAACTAGCAGAAGAGCTGGTTAGCTTGACAATTTCTACCATTAGCCTGCTTTTGTACCAAGGACAAATTCAAACATTGGACACATTCATTCTGCGTCATTATTCTATTTTCTATCATCATCTACTTGAGGTAGTAATATTTGGGGCTAGTCTAGCATTGTAGAGTAACACTTTACAGCATTTAAGGAGGAACAGGAATTAATTCTGTGTCTGGAACTTAGGACTCAGCATGGCAGAGAGGAGGGCTGGCTGCAGCTCTGCAGTTGCTAAGCGCTGGACTGGAGAGCTGCAGACGGTGATTAATCATCAGACCCACCCGTCCTTCTCTCTCAACAACTGGCCAGCTGACCAGCAAAATGCTCATCCGACAGATTACAGGGTGTGTGTATGAATTTGTGCACATACATACACACAAAATCATGCTCACACATCATTCCCAGAGACATGCACGCAAACACCCTAACAAACATGTATCTACAGACTAACTGCAGGCTTGTCACACACCACTTACAGGGCAACGGTGACATTTACTCAGCACAGACACCCACATCATGTTAATCTATGAGAGATTCTCCATACAACTACAGCTTGATTATCATAACAGAAATGACAATAACTATATTTTCCTAGGCAACAACAAGACACAGTCCAGTGTAAACAATTAAAGTAAGCATGACTGAGCTAAACAGGACTAACAAATAGGAATCTACCATTTCCTTATGGCTGTGTGGTTCCTCCATGGATCTGTATTTTGAAACATGGCAGAGTGCCTCTAACTTACCAAGCTAGCACCCGATGGACAGTCTGACCCAAGAAAACAGAGATTTCATGAATTGATCCAAATGTACCAGAATTAAGCTGGTAGCTAATTCATTCTTGCAGATATCAACCAAAAACACCACAAAATAACAATTTAAGCTGCACTTGGTGATAGAGAGAAAAAAGAATGGATCTCAGCCATTATAACCTTCATCAGAGACGGAAAAAAGACAAAATAGACCAATTTGCTTGCTGCCCAAATAGTTGAAGTAGCATCTCTGATAGTCCTCCTCCAATCAGGTTTTAATCATCAGTACAATAAAAATGACTTCCCTAGATAGGGCCACCTCCTACAGATTTGGTTGGCATGCAGGGAAGTGAAGAATGATTAAATACAGCATGCTGTGGGTGATTTACCCCAACATTAATCTTCCATGTCACCTCTCTGCTAATGAAAAAGGGAAGACGACAAGGGAGGGTTGAAGAGTGGAGCCAAGTATGAGGAGGAGGACAAGAGAATAAAGAGTAAGGGTGGGGCAGGGTGCATTCACAAGGTTTTTTTTTTTTATGGGGGGGGTAACAGTGAGACTTTTCACCCATCTTGTGTTCATTTGTAAGGGAAAATGTTGTTTTTCTCCGTTTCATTTTCTTGTTTATAATCAACATCCCTGAGAAAAAAGTGAGGCAGCGAAGAGGAAAAAGGAGACAACTAGAGATGAAAGAAGGGAACAGAGAAAGGAAAAGCAAGTGGTGAGGTAAGGCAAATCATAAAGAGAAGGAAAGAGGGCCGGAAAGGGAAACAGGTTGAGCTTTTGATATTTGTGATTATGCTGCTTCCTGGTCAAAGTATTTCAAAGGTCTGGTGTGACATTAAATAACCCCCTACTGTCGAAAACAGCCTATTACCCAGTGTTAGAGACTGAGAGACTCTGTGTGTGTGTGTGTGTGTGTGTGTGTGTGTGTGTGTGTGTGTGTGTGTGTGTGTGTGTGTGTGTGTGTGTGTGTCTCATG
>OMLB01007066.1:3126-15716 GCA_900302555.1 Myripristis jacobus | reverse complement strand
CTGCCTAGCCAGGTCAAATCTGTTAATGGTGAAATCCTCCCTTGTTTTTAGTTCCTTAAACTCTATTTTTCCTTTTCTCTTGGCCCCTTAATCTCAAGGACTTGGCTCAATGGCACGACATGAAATTATTGAGCAGTTTATGTTTATTACTGCCTTCTGATTTCACCTAATACAAAGAGTGGATTTTTTTTGGTCTTTTAACAACTGAGAAAAAAATAATTTCCATTTGTTCAAGAAGAAAGAAACCAGTTCCTTAAAAGTTTTCTTCTGAACTGACCTAAAGTGACCTCTCCATCTGAGCACCTACATCAAGCTTAGTTCTTTATGTATCTGAGGCTCTAAACATTGTTAGGCTACTGAGCTTTAAATAAACCTGAACTTGAGCTTGAACTTGAGATCCAACCAAACACAGAGCAGCTCACACCGGGAGGTGAAAAGTGCCGTCAAAAAACTGTTTCCAAAGTTTCCAAACCGCTTCTTTGGTGACAAAACCGATCTAAAGCTCCTAAGTCTGGAAGAAAGTCTTACTTACAACATAATCAAAGTTAAAGTTAAGTAAACTGTTGCATTTATTCTTTTATTGGATGATGATTATTCTTCTGCATAACTGATGAAAATTGAAGTGTTGATATTTGGGTGGTATTTATTTTAAACGACCATAATGGCTTGTAAAATAGTGAAAACAATTATTTATATTATAAATGTTATAAATATGATTGTGATTTAATTCCTATAATATCTACAACTGGTGGAGTTGAAGAAAAGTCAGTATTTGGTTGTTTTGCATGAACATGTGAGCGGTCAGATGTGAGTACGTGTGCTCTTGGGTGCGCAGATTCAGTTCAAAATCCCAAAGGGAAAACGCTGATGAACGTCAGAATCCTCTTGAAAACTTTGTGAGTTGGTTTTAAGAGGAAATTCCCTCTTAGGAACAGTTTCTGTATGAGGCCCAGGCTCATCTGACATCCAAGGTAAAGAAAGGAGCTCTGACTTGGTGGCTGTCGCCCCCCCTCACCCTCCTGCAGTCAGCAGATGAAATCCTCACCCAGCGTCTCTCTGAACTTTTGAAATGGGAAAAGAAAACTCCGTGTAAGATCATGAGACGCTCTCTGGGACGCTCTAGAAGAAAGCTGGAATAACGTGGAATTTCAAATCCTGTAAAAACGTGTAGAACTGATGCAAGACAGAGTGCAAGCTGTGATTGAGACGAACACTGGAAGCATGAAATATTTAGAAATTTTGACTTTCACTAAACACCAACAAACTTTTTTTCCCTCTTACTTACAGAGAAATAGTAGAGAAATAGTCTTATGACTGTAAATTTCTGTTTTATACTAGTTTTTTTTTCTTCCAAAGGACTCAAATATTTGGATCCCACTGTACATCTCAGATTAATGAGCTTTAATGACAGTAAATTATCATTACATAAATTGACACTTTTATTGGATTGATAGAATAATTAATGAAAAGTATAGCCTCTGTGACCCAAATTTCAAAATAAGACAAGCTGCTCGGTGGAGTGTGCTCACTGCGATCGCGCTTCATCCTGCTGATTTATGCTGTTTCTTTGCTGCTGCTTTATCTTTGCTGTAACCATCCAATCTCATTAGCGACTTAACTTGCTGACCCAAAATAAGGCACCAGCTGAACATGAGCATCTGTCGCTTTTTGTTTGCTTCAGCGAGTCACTTTCGCTCTCGGAAGCCACTCTCGGACTCGTCCAGGAGAGGACAGCATCGCTCTGAACACACGTCGGCAGTGTGTGGAGGCTGGAGGAGAGGAAACAGGGCCGGGATGTGGCCCAGAGGATGGGACTTTATTAAGTTTGATAACACTTTGTTGAGGCTTTATGCGCTCTGTACCTTCCCTCCTTGCACTGCCTGGTGGCTCCTCTGTCCTTTGGACCAGAACTGGAGCTTCATGGCTCTTGATGCTGTTCTCTCCTGAACTGATCTTTGCTTGTGGTGTATAAAAGCCTCAGAGACACCTTTCTAAAATAATCACATAAGTCATTTTTTGTCAAAAATGAGTTTTTTTGCCTAAATCCTCTCCTCTTGATGCTGGCCACCTCTGGTAAAATCACCAGCATCCTCAGTTGAACAGATCATGCCATTCTACCCCTGAATCATGTCAAAACTGTGACTGAGGCAGTTTTATTTTGCCTAAGTCAAAAGAAAATGTGACTTAGGCAATTTTACATTATTTAGGGTATTTTAGGGTATTTTAAGTGTTTCAAGATGGCAGCGGTATCAAGAAGAAAGAAAATTTTCTCTGCCAGTGAAGTTATTTCAATGACCCAGGGCCCATCCCCAATTGGTAAGTGATGAGGTTTAGTATAATGCTGGCATATAACGTGTTACAACTGCCTAAGAAATTTGCCTAAGTCATTTATTTCTGTTATGTTAAATAATGGACTGACATTGTTTTTAGTATGTCAGTAGTCATCTCTTTTATAACCTTTTTGAGTGAAATTATCAATAAATATCATACAGTTAATTTTTGGTGAAGTTTTTTGTGTCTCCTGAAAAACCTGAAAAAACGACTTATTATTTTAGGAGGGTGTCGATGTATGTATGTATGTAGGTCGCCTTGGATAAAAGCATCTGCCAGATGTGAATTGTAATTGTAATTGCAGTTGTGACTTTGCCTCTCGGTCATTTGCATATTCAAGGTGGGGCTGGTTTGGCATATTCCCGTCCAATCTGATTCCCGTCTCTTCTTGAGACTCACAAGTCTCGCAGGGCTTCGTGTCGTGCCCGAACACCAATTCACTTAGAGAGTAAAGAGCGTCTCTCCGGTGAGGGTGGGAGCAGACGGAGAGGGCAAGTGTTGCTAGGCAACAGAGTGGAGGAGAGCGCATTCTGCTCGCTCTCCTCCACTCACGCACTCTTAGTGTCTCTTTTTCCTCCTGTCCTTTTCCTCTCCTTTGTGCCTCCCTCCATCCCAACGTGTCACACGGACAGAATGTAAACCTGAACGCCCGCCGCTCATGTGACCTCGCTAAAACCAGCACCCCCGATTTGATCCGTGCCCTCTGATCGGGGATTTGGGAGAGGGGTGAGAGAGCAAAGGCGAGGCCTGGATGCCGGCTGTGTCCGGCAACACATCAGGGGAGATTTGACTGTACGCTGGTGGAAAGTTACTCTCACGAATACCAATTGGAAATAAAATACAAATTGGAAATAAAAGATCATGGGGTGTGCATGAATATGAGAGGGAGAGAGCTGTGGATGGGAAACAGGGCCGAGCGAGGGATAAGTGACAGGGTGGAGAATACATCTGACCCGCTGCTGTCAGATCACGCTGTGTGTCTCAGAGAGAGACGCTCTGCCGCGCTCTGATCTCCTCCGCTCGCTCGGGATATGCATTGAGAGGAATAAACGCGCGTCCATGATGCAATAATTTACACATCATTGCTCAAGAGATTTAAGCAGTTCATTCAAAATGAACGCCGACACGCATGTCTGCTTTTTCATGTGTGAAGTTTTTTTTTTCTTTTTTCCTGAGAAGCATGTACGCATGTCTGTGTGTCAGAGAGAGAGAGAGAGAGAGAGAGAGAGAGATGGGGGATGCATGCAGGAGGTTGTTTAAAGACCGACTGGAGGAAGGAGCAGAGAGAACGCGAGAAAAAGCGTGAACACGGGGAATGAGATTGAGGCAGTGTGTGTGTGTGTGTGTGTGTGTGTGTGTGTGAGAGAGAGAGAGAGTGTGTGTCATGAAGGCACTCTCGCTGTCTCCCTCTGCTCTCACTCTGTTATGGTTAGACGTCCAGACAGCTGCAGCTGCGTACAGACTAGGCCAGCTATTAAGCCTGCGCCTTGGAAACGCTCATTGCACACACACACACACACACACACACACATACACACATACATCCTGCTGGTACTCACATGTACACACACACACACACACGCGCATGTGTCACCTCGGTCTTCACTGCCAGCGTGTGATGTGACTGAAAGGGAAGAGAGAGTCATTTTGGGACAAAGGGGTTACTGCCTTTAAGGTAGGGACATTGTCGTCATCAGCAGTACTGAGAATAATATACGTGTGTGTGTGTGTGTGTGTGTGTGTGTGTCGCTGTCCCAGTCCCCCTGTTAAGACTGAAGGCTAGATACTGTTGACATGTTTAATTAAGGAAAACAACAGCATCTAAAAACAAACAAAAAAAAACGAATGAAGACTGTGCCATTTTGTTCCACATCCAACATGTGTTCTCTGACTGCACGTGTGTGTGTGTGTGTGTGTGTGTGTGTGTGTGTGCTGGTAGTAGTGCATTACTCCCCATATAAGCAGCTGACATGACTACACTTGCAGCAGACCAAATCCCACTCCAAATTAAGCGTACTCATAAAAACACCGTTAGTGTAGCTTTAGATTAGATTTAGATTTAATTAATTACTTAATTTATTTTGTTTGAAAACCTGTTACATGAACTGCTCGCCTGATACCTGCACGTCCACGTCACGTCGGGTATTTCATTCAGTCACACACCAGATGGCGACATGACAGTTGAGTTAAAAGACTCCCAGTAAAAAAAAAGGAGTTCAGCCTGTGGGCCCTCGGTGACTCAGTTGGCCGAGGCATATGCCGCGTAACCACTGGGCCCCTGGTTGAAATCCAGCCGGCGACCCTTGTTGCATGCAGCCCCCTCATGCATCCCCCATCCTCAAACTATACAAATACACAAACAAATAAATAAATAAACAACGCAGGAATGCCATAAAAATAAACCTTGAACACTCAGAATGTCCCTGGTGGAAGATGACAAGTTCAAATATTTGGGTGAATGATGCTGGTTCTAAGTGAATCATTGGAAATACAGGGTATACGTTTTGTTTGTAGTAAAATTTGTTAATGCCATTTGCTGTCCAGTGCGCAGTTAGCAGCGTTACCGTTTTGTATTTTTATGCACGTTATCTTTCAGGCTGCATTTAGAGTAAAAAAGGAGAGAAATGTAACTGCAACCGTGGCAAAAAAACAAAACAAATAAAAACAGAGAATGCTTACAATTTACAATTTGGTGATTACGTGTTGTAACATAAACTATATGGACAAAAGTCTCGGTCCACCTGCAGGAGCTTTTCTGACCTCTCGCTCTAAATCCAGAGGCATTAATATGGAGTTAGAGAATGTTTGCTCAGACTCTGATGTTGGACCAGAGGGCCCGGCTCACAGTCTGCGTTCTAGTTGATCCCAAAGGTGTTGGATGGGGTTGAGGTCGGGGCTCTGTGCGGGCCGGTCAACTTCTTCCACCCCAAACTCAGCCGGCCACGCCTTTATGGAGCTGCTCTGTGCACTGGGGCTCAGTCATGCTGGGACAAGAAAGGGCCTTCCCCAAACTGGTCCTATCTATCTCTGTCTGTCTGTCTGTATCTATCTATCTATCTATCTTTCTATCTATCTTTTATGTTTGACATGTCAGGAGATTTTGGCTCCTGAGTATTTTTGCTTGTCTGGAGCCTGCACCAGGTGTGTGTGGGCCTGAGCTGGCTGCTGCAGGTCAGTGCTGTGCACACAGACACACAGGCTTAGAGATTATAACCACAGGTCTATAGCCACATACAGCTGTGAGTCATGTTTCTGCTCAGCCCAAATGGGCCGTGATTGTTTTGCTAACCTGCCCTCATGGTCTTGCTGTGATGTGCGCTGTCGATGGCTCAGGTGTGTTTGGTAAGCTGCTCAGGCTGCAGTCTGAGCTGAACGAGGAGCAGCAGGATCACATCATGGATCTCACAGAGTGCCGGCTCAGACTCCGGTCATAATCATAGGATGAATTATCTGTGTGTGGAGAGCCTGCTCATGGAATTAATCGGCCACTCGTGTCTGCTGCCTCTGCTCGTCCACTTATCTCCCTGCTGTCCACATCTGCCTCCAGCTCCTGTTTTTCTCTCTGCCGCCGCTTCCAGCGCAGAGACGCAGGAATATTTATCACTGATCCTCCTCCTGCCTGCCGTGTGGAAGCTGAAAGATCAGCTTGCTGCTTTTGAAGAGGAAAGCTCCTGCTGTGGGACGGATCACACGATGCCTGACCCGGACTGTCCCCTCGCCGCTGAGCAGAGCGCCGGGACGACGCGGGCTTTCATCCGCTGGGATGTCACAGCACTGAACTCAGAACTGTAGTTTCCTGCTGCCACAGAGGCTGGGAGATAACAGCCGACACTGTCCAGCATCCAAAATGATCACCGCCATGTGCCAAGTGCAGGTACATGTTGGGTTTTAGCAGAAACATCAGTGCCTGGAACTGATGTCCCATATTAATTTAAGCTACAGAATATCAAATGTATGCCAGATCACCACAGATTCTTGAAATACGACTGAATCTAATGCTACCTGAGCTAGTACTTTTAGAGAGAGTCATTTCAATAATGTGCAAAACACTTCATTGCAGCGGCATGTGCTTAAGCCCATAAACACTGTGAAAGGTGTGTATTTTAAGGCTGCAGTTATGGTGAATCCCTTCCACTCATTTCTTTATAGTTGTCAGATTTAATACGACTATATTTGGTCATCCTCTTTGCACAAACATCCTCAGGGTGACATGTTCCTCCGAACGGCACCTGAAGCAGCAGATGAGCCAAAACTAAAGTTCAGCTCCGCCTCCTCGCCTCGCCGATGACATCGCGTGACATCGGGACCAATCACAGACAGGGGGAGGAGTCAGAAGTAGAAAAGTACTGTGTGGGTGTGGAGAGTCTGTGGAGTCGAGGCACGTTGAATTCCACATTATGGACATTATGGAAATGTCATATCTCGAAATTTATGCCAAATATCTGGATAGCGATGTGAAACTTGAAGTGCAGCAACAGTGAAAATTAAGCATTCTACAAAAAACATCATAATTACACCAAGTGGATGTAAAAAATGCAGTATTTTATTGATCAGAACAGACCTATCAGTGCCTCAGGCCAACCCTAACCCTAATTTGATATCGTCCATATCGTCGCCTTTTGAGATATTAATAACTCACATTTTCATATCCAGATAACCATATGATAACCATACATTGTTCAGCCCTACTCCACATGATTTTGTTGACATTGGACTGAAATCTGAATATCGAAATTGTTCCTGACAGCCTGAGTGTCCAGAGGTCATTTCCCCCGCCCCGTCCCAAAGCCGCAGGTTGGCGCTGCACTTCCTGTTTGTGTTGTGGTGAGGTCAGCGCTGGCAGAGCACACGGCTCAGACGTCCCGACGGAAATCCAGAGGCGTGTCTTGGGGTGTTTTGCCGGGCAAGGCCTTACATAAACTGCAGAGAGAGGAGCATCAGCATCCCCCCCCTCTCTCTCTCTGTGATTCTTCATGCTCACTGCAGACACAGAACACAAAACTCCCCTCCGGCTGTGGATCTGCTGCTCACTCTGGGAATAAAGTCTATTCAGGGCCTATTTCTGGGACATGGCTTTCTGTTTTCTTTTTTTGTTTGTTTAGCCACGATCTCTTTCTCTCTCCGCTTTCCACAGAAAGAGGAAGAAACAAAGATTATGCAAATGTGGGGGCGAGTGAGGTTTCAGGCTCAGGACAGTTTGTGTTTGACACACAGCGGCTGTTTGTCAGCGCGGGCCCTGAAGGCAGCATCTCAGAGCAGCCGTCGTTTTATTTACCCTCCGCCTCGTCTCGCTCCTGATTGGACAATCTTCTGCCACCTCGAAGAGGTTTGGCATCTCCTGAGCTGCCGTCTGTCATGACGTCTGACATGAAGTCTGTTTCACAGAGACAGGAGACACAGAAACACAACAGGAGGGTGACATGGAGGCTGATAATTCAGAAAACAGATAATTATATTGAAATTTTATTTACATGCACTTAAATAGCACTTTTCTTAACAAAGCACTGACTAAACCAAGTTTGTTAAGCCAGATTTAAGGGATGTTTGGTTCCAATAATCAAGATTAGATTAACCAGGTCAGTTACCATGGTAACGTACACTCTGAACAGGGCTCCAGACTGACTTTCTGATTCCTGAATGGATTGAGACTACAGATGTTGTCGCGCCCGGGCTCTCCCAGTGATCATGGCAGGTGTGCCAGAGAACATGCATTTTGAAGGAGGATACCTCTTTCTGATTAGACTTTGCAGGTACAGGTTGCCAGGTGAATCAGCTCTTGCTGCCTACTGTGTTATTAGCACAGCCAACATTTATACTTTGCCAGGTGGATAATTGCACTCAGCTGCAAAACTCGTGCTGTAATATCTTGTGTGAATCACACCTTGAGACTGTGGCTGAGCCAACAGGTATCATGTCATTATCTAGACGTGATGCAAGATATTAATACCTCAGAAGGCGACAGTATGGACGATATCAGATTCAGCCTGAGACACTGACTGGTCTGCTCTGATCAGTAAAATATTTTGTGAAGTCACTGCATTTTCTGTCCAGTCTCTCTATCCATCCAGTTGGTGTTATTATGCATTTTTGGGGGGGTTTGTTTTGTTTTTTGGAAGAACGCTCAATTTTCACTGTTGTTCAAAATATATGCGTTGTGTTGAAGCAGAGGTTACAGCAAATTGTGTGATTTTAATTATTTAAAATGTATTGTAATGCAGCCTGTGACCCTGATTGGCCTGTTCTGAGACTGAATTAACTGCATTTTCTGCGTCCATGTGGTATTATGATGCTGGTTTTTGAAGAATGCTTATTTTTTGCTATTGCTACACTTAAGATTTCAAATTAGTGTGAACCCATATTGTATATCGTATCGCTGTCGAGATGTTTGGCCTAAATATGGAGGTGAATCCATATCGTGCAGCCCGCGTTGAGACGGGGCAGACAGCTCATGGTGTGCTCCATTATTTATGAATTCACTCCTGCATTTACTAGTGTCCTGTTCCAAACACACTCTTAGATTCTCATGGCACACTTTTATAGACTGACTTTTATGTCACATTTTTGGCCTCACTTTGTCACAAGGCCAGGTTTAATTTAATTTAATTTAATTTATTACTTTTTTCTTTTGAGTGTGTTTGATCATGTCTTCCTTAGATGGTTTGCTCTCCTTGTGTCCTTTGTGGAAGGTACTTTGTAAATTTTTTTATGTATGTTATTTTGCTGTATGAATAAAGTTTACTGTCCTTTTTGTCTACTCATCTGATCGCTGTGGCCCTGAGCGGCTCACAACCATAAAAGGAATATTTTAGTTTAGTAGAAAATATTTTTCAGCGCGCTTGCACCTCCATAGGAGCTCATTAAAGCTCTAACCACCTCCATTAAAGCGGTGGAAGAGGCCACTTGGGGGGGCGCAGTCAGCGCTTAAGTCATTTAATTTTAAACTCTTGTCCAAAGAAATCTGCTTCTACCAACAAGAGAGTTGCTCCGGGTGATTTTTATGTGTTTCATGCTGCCTGCTGGAGCCTGACCCCCACAGGCCTCAGCTTTCAGAGTTCAGCCAAAGAAACAAAGCTGATGCGGGGGTTTGATAGGGGTGATTGTGCCCACAGCTGATAATCTGTGCCGATGTTTGTTATTTTAAATCTTTTTCAAGTGTTCCCCCTGCATTTGCTTCTCGACAGGAAAAGCCTGTAAAAGCTTTTAGACTGTAAAGGGACAGTAAAACACTGAAACCAGACTGATAGAATTCTTTTTGGGTTAGCAGCTCTTTAAAGGAACATGTGTTATCCAATCCCACATCAGTGGGTGGTTTCCTCCATTTCCCAGAATGCTTTTCATCCATCTGCCTGAAGCACTCAGGCAGATGGATGAAGACACAGAGCAGCAGGAGTTTCTCCAGTCTGGCAAAGTCAGTTGCCCCTTACTTAAAACACAACCTGCCTGCTGCATTGCATTCTGGTCTGTGTGCTGCTCCCGTATGGTGGTTGAATGTTGGTGCAAAATGGCGGCTCTAGAAAAAAGGTGTGGCTCTTTGGGTGTGAGGGTTTGACTCCGAACCCGAGGTGTGCTGCTGCTGATGTTCTGTTGGGTCGGTCAGAGCTCCGCGGTGTGTTTGGTTTGTATGAAGCTGTGTTTCCTGCACACGGCCGTGCTGAAGCGGCTCGAGGGTCCCAGTCCTGGACTGAGGTGTCTCCTGAATGTGTCCCGGCTGAACGGCGTTTCCACCGACCTGAGATCTGAACACACAGCGAGCCAGACTGCAGCCAGATGTGCTCAGGCAGATGCTTTAACATTTGTTTTTTCTTATCTGGATAAAGTGTCCAGTTACGTTTGGCATTTTAATACCAGGGGTAAATGGGGTCAAAAATTTTAAAGTGGCAGGATGACGGGTCAGCTGAACTGTCCAGTGAGAGTTGGTCCATGCAAGCTGTGGTTACAGCTCCTGGTTTGTTTGTAAAGAGGCAGCAGAAACCCTGAGTGAAGTAGATGCAAAGAGCAGCAGTCCATCCTTTTCTGTTCAGATCAAAGGAAACCGAGCTGAGGAAGTGACTTGCTCCCTGAAGCCCCTCTGACTCCCTGCATTAACACACAGCGCTGGAGCAGGACTGTGTTCACGTTTAGCTGCCGCTCTAACGGTGTTTCCTCTGCAGCTGTTCTGCAGCAGCGGTGACACGAAGCGATTGTTCGCTGTCAGTCCTCATTTTGATTCTAGTGCAGGTTGGAAAAAGCTCCGGGCCCGCTCTCGCCAGTGTTTCAGCTGAGTGAATGTAGAGGAAACACTGTGTTAACATGAATTTCATGCCTCCACACTGGGGATCAGAATCCCCTCTTCAAAATGCAGACAGGCAGTCACAGTTGACTGGAAGCAGGACTGAAGGGAAGGACAGGCCCACCTCTCATCCATGAAGAGCCAAATTAAATTTAATTTCACTCCACAGTGTGTGTGGAGCAGCAGACCTGGAGGTGTGGAACAGCAAATACAAACTTTAAATCCTCTGTGTCACCGTGGATGTTCGGTGTGGGATCAGCTGCTTAGCTCCTGTCATGATACTTGGGTGCTGTTTCGATGTGTAGTGTGATTCTTAAGTATTGCAATTGGATATTTATTGTGATTTTTACTTTCTGAATCCTCTAGTGTGTGTGTGTTAAGTTTGATGAGGCTGTGATTCTCCTAGAGGTCACTAGAGGTCATTTTCTACAGGACTTCCAGTTTGGACAGATGCTCTGCCTGCAGTGAAATGGCTGCTATGGGGGCCAACATCATCACACGAGTCTCAGCTTTCCAGTCAGAGCCAATTCACCTGTCGCTAAGTCCCGCCCCCCTTGGTTACTGTTGCTATGTCTGTCAAGCTTTTGCGCCCGGCATGTCGATCTGTGGTGCTTTCAACAGCATCAGTGAGATATTCCAAAGGAAGTAATGGCAATAATATTTCTGAAATATCAGAAATAGGCAGAAAGGAAATTCATTTGAGAGCTACATTCACAGTATCATTTGTGGGCGGAGCTTTGTGAATGAAAGGAAATTAAAATGGAGGGAACGGTTCACAGCGGGTCGGGTTCACAGCGGGTCAGGTTCCCGGCGCTTCCCAAAAGCCTCTGAGAGACAGTTAGAGACGCTCGTCCAGTATGCGTAAAGTTTACTGCACAACCAGAGAGAACGTGTTGAATTACTGACCTTACACTTACATCGGTTGCAAACAGGCGACGCATCCGGAAAAAAGACTGCAACTTCCCCTGGAGTTAGCACTGAACATTTTAAACCGTTTTTCCAGAAAAACAGAAAGTGAGTTTACTTTTCATTTGATGAAGTTGGTTGTTGGTTGTGTTGCAGCTGGAAAGGAGAACTGAGGTCCTGCACTTCAGACGTCATCGTTCATGTGTTTTTTTTCGTGAAGGTGTGTTTTTCCTCTTGTGTCTGTGAGTAACTCTCCATCTGGGACCCGGCAGCCGTGCTTTTATTATGAAGGTGGTGTCGGCGAGGTGAGGCTTGCCTGTAGGAGGATTTCCCCCGAGAAACTTCCTGTCGGTCTCTGCAGAGCGGCGACGGAGGCACCAAACACCGCAGGGTTACGGGTTCAATTCCCCGAGCGGCTCAAGAGACGAGGAAGAGTCAGGATGTCAATCGTCTTTAAACAGCAGAGAAACCAGAGAGCGCTGAAGCAGGACGCCGGTGTCAGCACAGACAGCTGTGTAGTGTCAGATTCTTTATTCTTTAGTTGGATCCATTTTAGCTTCCAGAAAGTTTTCTCTCATCTTCCTCTGGGCTCCAGGCAAAAACAAAAAGACTGCAATAAAAAACAAACAATAATTCTGTATAAATTACACAAAATAACAAAAATTACATAAAGACACATAAATGTAAAGATCATTACATTAAGTAAATTAGCTCAAATTACTTAAATAGCAAACTTCAATGAAAACAAGGATGAAATTGTGAAATATGCAGCAAAAAGAAAAAACAACAAACGAAAAAACTCTGAGACAGAAAAACTACAATAACAACATTCATCAGATGTGTTGTTTCTGTAAGCTTTGAGTCTGTCTGATATTGATGATGTTCCAACAGGAAGACGTGCGTTAGGGCCACTATAGGGATATAAATTATGAGAAAAAAAACCCTGTTGAACCAGTTTGTTCTCCTGTGGGATCCAGTCAGAAGGAAATCCTGCTGGTCTGAGTCCAGAACCCCAATCTCCTCCTCAGCATCTGGACTCTGAAGAGACGTTGCTGTGACTTGGGCCGATTCAGAAGAAAACAAT
>OMLB01007063.1:2539-14604 GCA_900302555.1 Myripristis jacobus | reverse complement strand
GGGTTTATTTTTTTTTTTTTTTTTTTTTTTTTTCAGTGGAGGTATTTCTACTTACGGTTTCATATTGAAGATGTCTTTAACCCCCACGTTGCCCTCCCTGTTCTTGGTCCTCTCATTGACCAGTTTGTCTTTGGTCCAGGTCATGTGGACGTTTTCCGGTGACGTGGCCGCAGACTTGTCGTTCAAGGCTGAGTGAGATGCCGTGTTGCGGTCGTGGATCAGCTGGGCCTAACGGAAGGCAGGGCAGGATTAACGTCAGTGGTGGAAAAGTGAGACCACTTAAAAGAGTTTGGCTATTAAAGTCTCCAGTGGCAGCCACGTTAGCCCCACAATCCTGCTGCTTGGGAGCATAAAACATTTCACAGCTGATTTCCAGAATATTAAGCACCTGACCATTTAGACATTTAACCAAATTCAGCTTCTGAAGAAAAGCAGTGACAGCAATTTATAGGCCACCCTGACTAATCTCTATTCCATTCCATATATGGCTATGCATTGCTATAGAAACAGACCAGTCCTATGATATTTGATTTTTCTAATAGAAATAAAGCTAAATTACTTTGGTTGTTTAATTGATATGATCACAGTGTAAAAATACAAACACAGGCAAACATGGAGGCCAATGCAAAAGTATTATCGCTTAATATGAGAGCAGATGAAAAGCAGCGAGCAGAGAAAAATCTTGTCAATGTTTTTTGGGGCAATTGAAAGCTGTCAGGTGAGAGCCAATGGTGTGGACATGGCAGTATATGGAGGTGGAGGTAAAAAAAGAGATGTTTTTTCCTAGATGTAGTATGGACAGAAAGGGCACCTCTTAGTCTGCTCTAATCATCTCATTTGGATGTCCAGTTTGGATGTCTGGACTTAAACAACATTTCACACAAAGAAAAGTGTAGCAGACTGACAGAGCTGCCATGTTTAACCAAATTATTCATTCTATTCATTTGCAACGCAGCTTTCTCAGTCTCAGTAACTGTGCTTCCTTACCAACCACATTACCAAAGATTCAATTAATCAATCTTGGTTGTTTACTCCATTTCATCTTCTGATTTTACAGCCATTTTCAGTAAGATTATCATTGTGCTTTCATTAGTTTTTCATTCCATCATCATTATCATGAAAAAAATGTAATGACATTGTGAATTCTTCCTGAAAAACTACTATAACAGCTCTAACTTACTACTGTAACACTACCTTCAGACAAAATGTAAAAACTAGAGACAGAATAAATGCATGTGAAGTTAATGCAAAAAAAGCAAATGGATGGTTTGCTCTATGTGGCACAAATTCAGGGAAAGAGGCATTTGCTCTGGTTGAAATTTTGCAATTTGCTGTAAAAATCTGCCTGACCTACAAAAACAAAAGCTTTACTATGTGAAATTTTCCTCCTCACACCTTATTGGATAAATTACCATGGATAAAATATCCACTGAACATATTTGAATAGTAACAGTGACCAATTAAATCCAATGCAAAACTAATCAAAATACAAGCATGAGTGAATAAAAAAACCATGCTGAAGCATAGCTCCAAATAATTCACAGTGCCTCATTATTAAACCTCACCTTTTAAAAATGAGGCCAAGACAGATGTCAACCAAAAAGCAATAAGCACAATGGCTAGAATAAATCATTTAATCAAACTTGTGAAAACAATGCGAGCTGGAGGCTGCGGGGTTGAGCTTCTACAAGTCTAACAGCTGCTGTGGTGCCTCTCATGGGATCAACGGACAGAGCTGGGGAATGCCAAATCACAAACAAACAGAATATTAAAACACCTCAAATATTATTGGGTGTGAATTTATAGGCACTCCACACACAAGAGGAATTGGTGAATGTCTTCCTCTGGTGGCAGCTTTTGGTAATTGTGGTTTTGGCCTGGTGAGCATCTACAGGAGGGGTGGATGGAGGGAAGAAGGTAAATTCGAGACAACTAGGAAGTGGACCTAAATAGGTAAACAGGATGAAGACGGTGTCATCATCAGAATCTGGACAGCGGGGCTGATCGTCCACACTGAACTCTATGGCCTCGCTCAGCTTCTGATGACAGCACTGTCCCAAATGTCCCAGTTGTCACAAGCGGACCGAGGGCCATGATGAAGAGAAAGGATGCAGCAATGGATGGAGGGAGCAATGGCATCATGCGCGGCTGCTAAGGGGTGTCTGGCTGCCGTGGCTACCTCATCGTTGGGTATGCATATCCTGGGGACCTGCAGGGTGTTGGAGGAAGCGGCCTCTAAGATCAGCGACCTCTTCCTCGTAACGGAGCCACGTGACTCGTCTGTGATGCTCTGAATCTGAGCCCGTCGTCCAATCACAACGCAAGCATTAAGTCGGGGGGGAGAGTTCAAAGGTCAGCCACATGAAAACGGGCCAAAAGGAGGCCGCAGACCCCGTCACAAATTTATTAGCTTTGTCATGAGTGTGAAAGGTGCATAGGTGTATTACATTTAAAGTCTTACCACAGTGTATAAAGCTTATCATATTTTTATGGCATGGTTTAACCCTACAAAATCTGAGCAAAACACCTGAAAATTAGCAAAGAATTGGTAAAAGAAAATGACCAGAATATGAAAAAAACAACAACAATATCAATATCTATCTATCTATCTATACATATTGTACCAGTGATCCTTCTTGCCCAATGTTTTACAGTGCTCATTTGTTAGTGTGTGAGTTTTGCTGTACCTCTCTCTCCCTCTCGGTGCGGGACAGCTGCATCTGTCTGAGCATCTGAGACCTCTGTTCCATCACCAGGGTCTTCTCATAGGTGAAGGCTGAGATATCGCTCCCGTGCTGGAGGGAGAGAGAGTTGCAGTGTCACACAGTTTCACACAGATGCAAAAACACAGACATTTTTCAGTTGCTGTAGATAATGTTCTCATCAAGTGACGGTAAAGTTGGGTTTCAGTGTCTTGTTTAAAAATGCTTCATGAACAGCAGACTGTTACTGGGGATCAAACCCCTCTAACCGCCATGCTACACTCTTACCCCATCTAGTGCATGTACACCAAATTAATTTAACAAGAAATCAGATCAACCTGACCTATAAAAATGAATGAAGGATGAATGAATTCTTGCATAACTTGACTGGATAGATAGATGTTAACAGTCTCACCATCTCCACCACCTCCACCTCTGCATCCAGCCGTAGATGGTAGAGGAACATCTGGAGATCTTTCTTCATCTGGATGGAGTTGTCATCAATCTGGGCCACCGTGAAGATACGCATTTTACACTTCCTCCACACCTAAAGGCAGGGGTGGGGGAGTGGGCGGAAAATTAATAGGTAGCTGTGTATGGACCCCACATTTAAAACTATTGATTTAAAGTGCAGGTGGAAGGTGACAGAAAAGTCAGAGGACAAACACACACACACACTCACACACACACACCTTATGTTGCCTGAGTAAGAATGGTAGCAGCATGAGCAGTCCACCGTCGTGTACAATCCACCACACGTCAATGGTTCCCTCTTTCAGCCGCTCCTGGTTGCCAGGGAAATGGTCGATGTTCTTGGCAACCAGCAAGGCCTGGTGTGCCGAAGTCGTCTCTCTTATTGTTTCTGGAGGAAGAGAGAGCAAGAGAGAGAGAGAGAGAGAGAGAGAGAGAGAGAGAGAGAGAGAGAGAGAGAGAGAATCTGAGGTCATTTCCATACAGAGAGAGGCCTGTTGCTTCATTTCTCCTGAGTCAAGCAGTCATTTTTTATTGGGGAGTAAAAAGTTATGTTCACACATAAGAGTGGAGCGATCCAATCAGAACACAGCTCAGTTTTTAATCCTCCCGTCCCTGTCTGATTGACATTTCAGCTGCACCTGCTCTATCCTGTGCTAACCTCAACAAACAATAGTAGAAGTGACTTGTTAGCACAACATGTCAATTTTTTGTTAACCCTAACTCCTTGATCATTAATATACCATCATTCTCAATATTCCCTGTGGGTTTGCTGACACAGCAACGGTAAAGGCAGTTAGTTGCAACATGCAACTGGACTGCACAGAAATCGTAAAGCTAGCCTTTTTAGCAGTGACTTTATTCGACACACACTTTATCTGACACACTCCTGTGTTAGTGTACCTATGAAGTTCTTCCATGCGTACGAGTCCGGGGCTTGTTTCCAGCCTGTAGGCCAGGCCATCAGGACAGCATTATGTTTCATTCCTCCCAGTCCTGCCGACTGGATGAGCAGGGAGAAACCGTCTCGCAGGTTGGACGCCACCACCACGTGGGCGAAACCCTTGGTGCGCTCTGCAGACATGGCCGCCTTTAAGTTCTGGAGGAACCAAATAAACAGTTAGTAAAGATGTAGGAGAAAAGGAGAGGAGGCATGCACAAGTACACATGTTAATGTTACATATTATGAAATGTTAGGAAATTAAATGAGAAAGACTGACTACTGTTAAAAAAAAAAAAAACACCTTGCCTGCTCATGTGAATTCAAAATTTATAATTCATTAAATATTAAATGTGACAGGTGTGCTCTTAAGGACATAATACTACCACTACTGCTACTCTTTATCTATCTAATCTCTCTCTATGCATCTATCTATCTGTGTGTGTGTAGATAGATAGATAGACATACATAGAGATAGATATAGACGTATACAGAAACTGATATGGATATACATGAAGATAGATATAGAGTTTAGCAATGAGTTAGCTAAAAACAGTCTCTGTGTGAAAAATAGTGATGTGAAATCCTAAAAGTCCTTGACAACTGAAACATAAACAACATTTGATTCAGGTTATGATGTCATGTCTGTCCTGTTCAGGTCAGCAGCTTCTTGCTGGTATGAATCAGCGGAAACTTTCATGGAAACACACACAACAAACACAAACACACACACACACACACCTACACATTCACACACACCTGACCCTGAACAGAACTAAATAGACAGAGAAAACAAGTGAGCTGACCTCTTCTCCGGTCTTGGCATCATTCCCTCTGGTCATGTACGTGCCTTCCAGGACAGAGCAGACGATGGTCAATCCCTTTCCTGCTTTGAGCTGCGAGGTGAAAGAGAGGAGACGAGGGTGTTTCACCAGCATGTCTGGGTCCAGCTTGCACAACACCAGCAGCTGAGGCCTGAGAGTGGGAGAGATAACAGGGGGTTATTACAACATTTCCTCCACTACAGTTACCTTGGGACCAAAATCTCCTAAATAGGGATGCACATGAAAATATGAACCCATCACTAAGACACACCTCCAGTTCTTGGTGTGTGGTGGCGACTCCTCCAGGCGAATGAGGGCGTAGCGTGCTGCATTAAGTGACAGACCTCGGATTCCATCGCCCCACTCTTTCTCTGCCCTGCGATCAAAGAAACTTCACTTCTTTACACTTTACACTTCTTTTTTATGGGACAAAACATGCATTAAAATCTTTTTATCCATTCCATATGGTTAGCAAAAGCTTTCAGCTAGAAGATCTGAGTTGAAACCTTGATGTTTACATGCATCTGCCTTGAAGAAGTGTCTCATAGTGTCTTACTTGTACATAAAAAACATCCCTTCCAGCTGCAGAGCTGCTGTTCTGAGCATGACCTCTGACCTCCTCAAAAATTGCGTTAGAAAAAAAGGATTCAAATAACAGGATTTGAACACCAGAACAGTCCAATGATACTGATATGAGGTCAGTATCATCAAGTCCATTGAGGTAATTTGTGCTGGTTGACACCAGACTTAAATAAGTCACTAAATTATGACAGCTAGGCCACAACATGAGTCAGCCAGCTATTCAATGAAGGAACACATGACAAAACCTGTGAAGACCCATTCTGCATCAGAAAAAGTTTTACTCAAATACATACTTTCAATTGAATAATTCATGATTCAACGAGTAATTTATTCACCTCTACTGAGCAATGTACTATTCAGAAGCTCTAAATATAAAGATCAGTAATCTTAAATTAAATTCTGTGATGGGTCACAGACTGGATCAGGGCTGAGTTGGGGCTGAGGACTGTCTTGGACAACATGGCATGTGACATGCCTGCTTTTCCATGTCCTTTCCACCAAATTTGACCTGCAGTGTTTGTGCAGAGACATTACAAGGTTGGGAGGGTGCAACTGTGGATTTTTTTTTTCTTTGCTAAATCCCAGAAGAAAAGAGATTAATGTAGACTCTGTTCTTATCAAATGGCACCCTCAGACTCAAAACTGCTGAACTCACCCTCTGTACTCAATGTACTTGTAGATACAGCCCGCTATCACCATGGCAACTAGGGCATAGTACCAGGAGGAGATGAACATGAGTGAGAGACACAGACTCATGCCTAGGAAGGACAGGGTCCTGCAGGGCACAAACACACACATACACAAATATCCCTTGTTATTACTGGATGAGTAATATAGCTCTTTTGGTCCAATATAAGTTGAGGCAGTATTTTTTAAGACTAATGTCTACAGGTGTAACAGCGTGCCAAACCAAAGCAGTATTGCTATAGACTTAAATCTATTTTAGATTACTGAGTTAATCTGGCCCTTCTAATTTAATTGGCTTAGCAGGTAGGTGTTTCTCACCAGTGATAGAACTTGAAGCGAGGTCTCCAGTTGGGGGTGCGTAGCAAAGTCTGAACAGCACAGGCCAGATTGACAAACAGATAGCACATCAGGAAGAACCTGGACACACACACACACACACATACACACACACACACACACACACACACACACACATATAGAAAGATATGTCACAGCAGCCCTAGTAGGGATTCACTGTTTTAGTCAAGGATATTACAGCAGGATTCCCATCACTGGGGCTTCAATGTGGACCCTTTCCATCGACAGCGCATTAAACTACCATAATGCAATACTCAAAACTCATATGTTCAAATGCTCTGGCAACAGGCCAATAGAGAGTGAAAGCCAAACAATGGCCATGCTGTGAGACTGAGGAGTGCAGTACAGTCTTTTGGACACTGGGGGGAGTGCTTTCCTGTAAACAGGAAAGAATATGAGGTGGTCAGTGGGGCTCAGTAGTATAAAATGATCACTACGTCTGATTCCAAATATCTATCAGTAACTGAGCAATTTCTGTAACTGTTACATGGGCCAGTATTTGTAATGAAGACATTTTAACTGTTATTAGCTGATGTGAACTCAATGGTTGTAAAATTACTTCAATTTCAGAAGATTTCCACTAGCATTAAGGCTATGTACTGTTGATTTGTTGCATAGAAAGAATAAAAAATGTGTTTTTTTTCCTAAACAGTTCCAGATTTCATTCATCAAAGCACTAAATGTGTATTTTTAAATGTGTATCTTCTTAACCTCTATCTGTTAATTTTACCAAAAATTATTATCATTTAGAGAGCTGATTAGACCAGTTTTAGTGCTCTACATCACTCTACATGGTCTCAGATATTCCTGGCCATGGAATAAACTATCTGATTCAGATTCATGACCTTACTGAGCTATACAGGCTCACACATGAGAGAGACCAGGATATAAATGACAACATGGTCATTTTCAAAAGGCAACTGAAACAGAGAAACTGAAGACACTCCCAGCTGAACCTGCTTTTACTGACTTTTACTGATCTAGATGAGACACCATCTAGACCTGCATGCATTGGATGGGAGGAAAAAGATCAAGAGTGTCTGGGATACAATTTGGATATTTGATTTGCATATTTTCTTAAGCAGTAAAATATTTACATGGAGAGGATTGGTGCTACAGCGTCCAGCGAAGCAATGAGGATTCCAATCTCACAGATCCCAGCTGTCAGCAACAAGGCCCAGGTGGGCTCACCATTAGCCTTTCCATGACCAAACACCTGAGAGAGTCAAAGAGAGAGAGAGAGGTGCTTTATCACAGAGCACACTGATTAAAAAATCTACAAGTCCTCTGATGCATTCATGTGCAAGTAGGAAGATAACTATGGTGTTTCAAATCAGTGTCCACAGCTGATTAGTGCAGGACACACAAGACCAACGTATATAAAAACACAGATCTCTCTCACAGGTATAAGCATGCATGGCTGCATGCGCACAGACCTGTAAGAAAGGGACGATGCCATCACGAGCGATGGCCTGCAGCAGCCGGGGGGCGCCGGTGAGGCTTTGAAGCCCTGCACCGCAACAGGAGAAGAAGGAGCCAATCACAATCACCCAAGGTGACGGCCAGGCCAGTGTACCGACTACCAGGTTCTTCTTTACTGAGTCACCAAACCTATATAACACACACACACACACACACACACACACACACACACATTGATGAGTCCACATAGTATGACAGTATCAAGACTTTCCTCTTAGTAGTTGTACACTCTTTGTGTATCCCTCATTATAACACTGCAGCAGCCACAGTGTCTCCTTGGTTTCATTCTAATTAATTTGGAAAAAAAAAAAAAATCTTCCAGAAATTCATGAGTCAATATTGGTACAAGTGTGATTATTTAGAAAAAATTTTTGGCTGAGCGAGCGAGTCTTTTCAAAAGGTGTTTTTTTTTTTCTTTTTCTTGAACTTAAAGACAAATTGTGAATCACTCTTTCATATTAAAATACTTTTAAAGTTGTACTTTTTTAAATTTAATTTTATTTGGTTTAAGTACATGTTTTTGATGCTGTCAGATTCATGGATTTTATGCAAAAAGCACATTGGCCTCCTGGAACTAAGTGCATCACCAACAGCCATGCAAAGCTCAAATGTAACCAACACCAACAATCAAACACATCCCAACAGATATTACAACATGTTTATGTACTGTACATTATTAATACTTAGTGCATCAAGCCTGTAAGAACTGAACTGATGCATGTTAGTGTGCATGTGGAAACACATCCAATGCATTTCGTATTTACTGAGACCACAACTTTGCATGCAGTACAGTTGCTTCTTTAATGCTGCTGGTCCATTTGAAGATCCATTCACACAATATAACCACGGGGTGACTTGTTAGAGGGAGTGTTCATGAAGAGATGGATCATGATTGCAAATGGATGACTACATTAACAGCATCATCACCATTTGCTCTTGTTAGTGGACTACAGTGAATAGGCAGTACTTTTAAAGCTTCACTTACTTGTCTCTCAGCACCACTCCTTCGATACAGGCTCCAAACAAGACCACACAGGAGATGTCTGGAGGTGAGGTTAAGGTAGAACTGCATACAAAATCCACCATGTTTTCAATGTGACAGTGATTTGCATATTTAGCTCATGAAAGTTTTTGCATGTGCTTTACATTTCCAGCAGCACCACCAACAGAGGTTTGTTTGATGTAAAATGAAGAAAAGCTGGGTAGTTAGCATGAGCAATGATGCTGTAGCCACCATGAAAACACAACGAAAACACATCACAGGACAAGCCACACAGTTTGACTGACAGCTGATCCATGGGAGGTAAAGACCGGAAGCACCACAGCAATGAGCCATTAGGTGCAAAGATGGAGACAAAACAGGCACAAGAGCTCCCAAAGTAACATTTTTAACACTTTTAACAGCTAAACCCAACCAGCACCTAAAAACAAGTCCTAGTACCCATGGTCTTTCTTCTTGAAGTTGCCTGGAGACGCTTAACTAAACAGAGTTAATGGGCATTGGAATTTGTGCTATACCTCAGGCATGTGCAATATTCTGGTACTGCACTTTATTTCCATAGTATCTTCCATATGCCTTTTCAAAGGGGATGTAAACACAAAAAGCATTTATTTAAATGTTATAGAAACTAGATGAGACTAGACTAGATTTCCAGTGTATTCCTTCTGACAGAGGGCTGTTCGGGTGTTTCACAACTCCATCAGCTGTTTGATACACATAATGCTTCACATACACATACAGTATATAAGTATATAACACATGTATTGTCATAGAGGATACAGATGAAGGAGGTGGTAGCAATAGCCAATATAGTTCCTATAGGGATCGACCTCTGGGCATCTCTCAGGTCCCCCGATCTATTGGAACCAGCCATTATACCTGGGAGAAGGCGCACACACACACACACACACACACACACGCACACACACACATAAGTTGGGGCACTATTTTTTTCACTGATACAACAGACTAATGTCTACGGGTGTAACAGCATGCGAAACCAAAGCAGTATTGCCATTTTTGAGTGACATGGACTTAAACCTAGTTTTGATTACTGACTCAGTGTGGTACTTCTTATTTCACTGGTGCTGTATTCCATGCAATTTTTAACTATGCATTTTTTTGTCTATCTTTTTAGTCTTTCATGATGCTATAGTGCGTGCTTTTTGCCCCCACAATGATAACAGCCTCAGACAGACTGGAATGAACTGAAGAAACGGTTTGGGTTAGACACAAGGCTAGAAAAACAGAGAAGCAAAGAGAATAGAATAAACTAGAATAGACTTTACCTGTGACAGAGGGGAAGTATATTCCCACCAAAAGAGTGAAGTAGGTGGCGATGTCGTTGAAGACATAGGGTTTATAGATGTCATTGGGGTTGTCCTTGACTGCCACCGATGGCATGCTTTTTTTCTCAATCAGCATCCCAACTGGACCATAGTCACCCCACAAGTTCTCTACAGGAGACGCACACGGAAAAATCAATCATTAGTTGGATCCAAACAGATCTGAACTAGGAGACACAGAACAGCAGAGACTAGGGTTGGACAAAAAGGTTGCATGTTGGAAGGTGGATCTGTGGAAACTCCCTTGATGACTTTTTTTCCACACTTAGTTTTTGAGGATTTTTGGGCAAGTGTAAGAGGGGGAAAACAACATGTCAAGTTGTTTTAAAATGTATTTTGACCCTAACCACCAGGCAAAAGTTCCCTGAGCTTTCAGCATTGTCTTCTCTTGTCAGTCCTGTAGGGAATTCACAACTATCTTGTAACTTTTTCATTAGGCTTTTTCTTGACTACGAGGACTATAAACGGAGCCCTGAGAAGTGAGCTGATTTACAGTATCAGTAGGCAGTGTGTGGTCAATAGAGAACATGCCAAGGGAAGGCAATGGCTTGTTCTATTATGAAATATTAGTCCTAGCTAGCTAAACAACTTGCAGATAATGAATCTGGTCGATCCATCCCTCCCCTGTCCTCACCTTTAATGACTCCGCTCAGCAGCCCGGGTATGCCCTGTATCTCTGTCACGTTGTTAACACTGAAGTAGTCATCGCAGGTGGCGTTGAGGTGCTCGCTGTCACAGAAGAGCAACCACAGGTCGGTTGTGTAAGTTATGTTCTTCACAACCTCTGTCTTCAGGCACTTGTCGAATTGGTCGTTCTTAAGAGTGCGGTTCCCCAACAGACAGATGCTGCAGAGGAGAAAATATGGCAGAGCATAACATGAGACAAACACCATCTGCTGTCCAGATGTAGAGTTAGGCATCTCTGTTGGACGACAGGCAGGTACTGTAGGACATGGAAGAACAAAGACGGATGTCTGGATGCAGAGGTGTACCTTATAACCTTTTGAGACAGTCAGTAGTGTCTATCTCATAACAGTGGTTTTATTAATGCAATTGTTTCTCAAAGACCATGTCCTGTAAACTTTGTTGCTTTCTGTCTTAATGACAGAAAGCAAATTTTATATCCTGATCAAAAGGCAATATAATGCCAACATAACACATTTAAAGATGCACTACGAAAAACTGAGTTGATCAAGATAAGGGCAGTTTAGACTCAGAAAAACTTGCCATGAGACTGTGACTTATTTAGGCCAGCTGAGGATGAGAACCATGCAGAGTCAATGTTCAGATGTTGTGTTGATTCCACATTTTTGTCAGTTGGATCTAAAAAGTCTTCACCTCAGTGCAATTTAGTGTAACTTTAAACCACTGAGCTTCTTTGGACTAAGCTCTCTGTATCAATGAGGTAAATGTATATCATTTTTCAAGTGTCAATATGTAACTACTCTGTAAAAATACTGAAATTAACCAAACCAGTTAAAACTAGGCACAGTGAGCTTGTCAAGGGAATCAATCATCATCAATCAATCATACATTTCAAATCTACATCATAAATCTAACAGTGATTGATAAAAAAAAAACAAAAAAACAAACAAACATGTTTCTGTGAATTGGATTGAATTGGTTAAATGTCTTGTGGAGGTTTTTTTTTTTTTTTTTGGCTAAAATATAAAC
>OMLB01007062.1:2924-16941 GCA_900302555.1 Myripristis jacobus | reverse complement strand
TAGCTATTCTATATCCTATTGGGTTGTAAGACCAAATGACCGTCCTGCCGACAATACCTTTGCAAGAACAATGAACTCATTTTATGTGTAGGTTTTTCTATGAAGATATACAATTATGTTTAGTCAGAAGCTGTGCTTTATGTTTGCTTGGAATATGTTTGACATGTTCTGTTTGCCCCTGATGCTGCACTCCTTTGTTTTGGTCCTATGTTTTTTTTTTAATGTTTGTGTCTTTTAGAACCTGATGTGCAACACAATACTTGGAAATGTACTGTATTGTATTAAATGTATTTTGCTGGCCAGTTTCTGAGTGTAGCCTATTGTAGGCTGTCAACCCCATGATGCACAGCAGCATTTGAACTATGATGTAAAGGTGTATTAAGGTCATTGTCATAATTGTTGCAGCAGCTTTGGCTGACAGTTTCTGATTTGCACCTTCAAATACAAGTAGTTTGCAGGGTGCATGCCTGTGGATGTGATTTTGTACCTTATATCCTTTTGATGGGAACTGAAACTGACTCCATGCAGTCTTTTGCTGTTCACGTGGATTAGATTAGATGTGGGTCACATATGAGGGGTGGAAAAACGATTAAAATGGAGACATTTTTCAACTATAGTGCGAATACTGCCCCGTGATGCTGCACACATGGCTGAGCTATACAACCACCTACTGTACTGTAGGTGGCGTCTCACTGGAAATGAAGCTACATAGCGAGGAATTTCTTGAGAGACGAGTCAATGTTTGTTGTGTTTGTCGGTGATAAACAGAATATGTTAATTTGTGAGCTGAAAACAAGCCTTCTCAGCATGTGCACCAGTAAGAGAAGCGCTTAATCCTTCAATTCAGGGAAGAGTGGAGAGCGAAGTGACAGGCCATGGTGAATCCAGAATAAGACACATAGCTGTAATCTGCCAGATCAAAGCAGAGTAATAGCACACCGATCCCTAATGCATTGTCTCTCAAAAAAAAAAAAAAAGAGAGCCTAGAAATTCAAATGTGCTGCAATGCCTGGCACTCTAAACATGTGTATTTTTAGCCCAGCAACAGCAATTTTGTTCTTCTTCTTTGTAATACATCTAGAGATTTGTTTTGCATGCTAAGTCTAGGGACAAAAACAAAGGAGAGCAAATAGATGTGTGTAAGTGTTTAAAATGATTACTTTCTGGGGACTCAGAAAAACTGGAAAGCTTTATGAATGCTTTTTTATGAACATAATAAGCAAATTCTCATCTTGGGTTCCTATCTGCACTCAGATATTCTGCTGATCTTAAGTTCAGATTTGCCTCAGGGGCTGAATCTAATGGCCATTGACGAAAACAGCTCCAGTTCTTGAACCACTAATGTTCAGGATTCTTGGAACCGAGATTCTAGTGAGGTGGTCCACGTTTGCACCAGTTTGGAGCTGAACCATTGTGACAGAAGTGTCACTGGGCCCTGACTCCAGCACTACTGTGGCTGAATTCAGCCCCAGTCTGCTGCTCTATGACCCAGCACACCATCAAGGAGTTTCTAATACTCCCTAAAAATACCCTTTTCCTTGTCCTTTTTGGAGTCTCTGAATTTTTTTTAACTTGTTGATAATAATGATCCTTGGTTCTAACAAATTCAGCCTTCGCCCACTCTTTTTCTTGCACTACCTTCCTGCCTTTCCTGAAATTCACGAGATGTCCAAACTGAAAGCAATGGTTTTGTGTCTTTGGCAGACCACTGCACGCTCTTTGATTTCTCTGCTGTCTCCCTGTAGAATAGCACACCCACTCTTTCCCTGTTCAGATCCTACTATTTTTTGGTCCCAGTTGGGAACCAACTGTTCTGGTTCCAGTCCAAATGTTCAGAATTAGGTTTGTGAACTGGAACACTACAAATTAATTGTTGGTTGAAAAGGCCATTTAGTGAGTGCAAACTTGATCTTGCAGTTTTAATTAATATAATGAAGAGCAGAGATCAGGTCAACATCCCATATCTGGAAGCCCTGATGAAAAGTCAAACCCCATGAGAGAGGAATTCAGAAGCCAACGGTCCTTCGGAGATGATAATTTGGTGGGCTACATCTAGTAATTTATCACACTGACCAAATAATTTATATATCTTGTCAGTCATCGGTCATTGCTCCACTTGTCCCCAGGGATTTAGCCGATATGAGTTGGTAAGTTTCGATGGCAAGTGATGTTAGATGCAGGGACTCTGAAATAAAATTGATGCCCCTGCTGAATCTTCATTCATTGCAAGGGCCCAGTGTAATATCTCTTTTTCTCTACCTCCACCTCCTCTCTCTATCACACAGATCCCAGACAGTGACGGGAGGGTGTGTCTGTGTGTGTGTGTGTGTGTGTGTGTGTGTGGCGGGGGGGTGATGGGTGGGAGGCTGTTGCCTCAGGTCACGGCTTTGGAGATCCTCCATCTCCCAGAAATCTATTCAGGACTCTCTTCCTGTTCATGAGGCAGAGCTGAATGACCTGCTGGGCATCAGCAGTGACGACTGGGAGAACGGCAGCCTGCTGACAAGCAATGGAGGCACTTCCCCTAAACGCATATGATTAATGCAGCCTAATGAAGCTAAATGAAGATTGATCGTCATTAGGCCGAGACAAAGAGAGGGGGAGAGGGAGAAATAATGCAGAGCCACATGAGATACAGTGGAGGCAGAGGAAGTAACTGTGGTTTCACAGGCTGGCACTGCAGCCTTGGCAAATAAATCCTGCAGTGGTGATATGTTGTTGGCCATGACTCCATTTAATGACCTCTCTGGGGGAGAGGGCTATTGGAAATACACAGATACTGTGAATGCACCACACATGAACATGGAAACACACACAAGCACAACGATGATCACAACCAAACAACAGCCCAAGAGAGCTTGGTATGGCTCAGCTGGCTTCACCATGTACGCACAAAGTTCTCGCTTAGGGACCGCAGTCTCCACTACAGAGTGTCCAACAGAGTCAAAAATGCCAACAAAACAAAGAACTAACCATGCACTCACAGTCTGAGCAATACACTTGTGGCAAAATACCTATGTGTACATGAATGCTGTATTTTCAAATAATTAAATAAATAAATTATCTAAGTCGGGGGTCTTCAACGTTTTTAAAGCCAAGGACCCCCAAACTGATCAAGTGATGGAGCAGGGACCCCCTTCAATATATATTGTATAAAATTGTGTTTTATATTAAACTGGGCCTAATGACATGTATGAATGTACCTTGTTATTGTGCTTTCAATACTAAGCTATTCAAATAATACACAGGTTTATTTATTCAAGTTTTTGTTTTAAATGTGCAAGGTAAAGTGACAGCAAAAGGTAAAGTGGAAACAAAAATAAGTGATGGCCTATTAGTGCCACTGCCATGAATAAACATATCTGTAACATTGCAAACAATACTGAACTATTAAAATAATTAAGAGATTCATGTTTTTCTTTGAAACCTACATGTAGTAGGGACTCAAGCCATCTGTGGATGGCACACACACTCCCACATTAGTGACATGTCTGACCCTGATGAATGGCACACAACTTATCTAACCTTGGAAGGATGGAGGTCGTCAGGCAGAGGGTCATATCAACCTCAGGGGATATGTGGGGGAAAAAAATCGTAATAAATAAATAAATAAAAAATATATATTTAAGAGTGTTCAAGAGTGATGTCCTGAATAATTATTAAAGTTAAAGGCTGATGTCTTGACACTCTTGGTATATTGGATGTTTTGTTGTTTCATTCTGTACCCACTTGCTCATTTTTGTTGTTTATTTCCAGTTTGTCTCTCCCTGTCATAGCCTTGTCATCGTGCTTATGAATTTTATAAGATATGGATAATATTTTGCTCCCTTTGTAAGAATTTTGGTCTGTGAGGAGGGGAGATGCAGTCAGCTTTGACTTCAGTCTATAACGTTTTCATCACATATACCTATCGCAGACCTTTTTCATTATATGCCTTGGGAGAACATGTTAAAGCTTTACATAAATATTATATAAAACCAAATAACATGAAACTATGAAAAGTCTTAGACTTTTTTGTTTTGTATTGTTTTGGACAGCCTAAAATCAGTAGTGAAAGGGTAGCCTAACACATTACATACTGTGATATGAGAAAGGCTGGTACAACCAATCAGTCAAAATATAATAAAACCTACTTAAAAAAAAAACAAATCCCAAGTATCCTCTTCAGAAAAGCAGCTAGCAGCTAAAAAACTTGTGAACAAAGGGATTTCTTCATATGCCTTCATGAGTTCAAGTGCAGCACTGAGAAACAACAGGATTTGCCAACGGAGGATTTCATGTGGTAAACATTCCATTAGAATGAGCTATGGCTAATAGCTGGGAGGCGAGCTGAGTCTGTCCATTACAGAGCTGAGAGAGCTGCCAAAGGGACTGAGCGCTGAGCGGTGCAGCGCTATCAAGGCCCAGGTACTAATGCAGCCTGACAACTACTCTCTGTTAAAGTCAATGAGATATATGCTAAATGGCCTGGCTATATGGGAATACAGGCCGCATATGGTAAAGGGTACTAAAAGGGTAGGATTAGCAATTTAAATGCCTTGTTCTGACCGCACGTGAATGGGCCACAAGGGAGTAATGATGCTAAACACCCCCTTTTTTTCAGCATGGACAATCTGTGTGGCGCACAAGCTGGCAGAAACAAGCACTCACTTTTCTCTCATTTCCTTCACTCTCTCTCAATCTTTTTTTCTCTCAACGACACACACGCACGAGCTCGCACAGCTGCATAATATGAACGCATGGACCAAAATGTTCCCCTCACACACACACACAGAGCGCGCAAACAACTAACGCACCTCTTCGGTGCACAGCAGGGTGATGCAAGTTTTGCGTTGTGCTCGCTCAGTCACCCACATATGCAGACACGCAAACAAACAGACAGACAGGCACACACACAAACTGGTGCGCGCGTACACACACACACACACACACACACACACACACACACACACAGACAAACACACACACACACACACACGGACACACAGCAAACATTCATAAGGAACACATCAGTCAGGAAATGCAATCACCCAGAGCAAATATAGCCTACCTCCACTGTTTTCACACACAGCACAACAGTCACTCAAATTACCTTCTGCGCCTGACCGGCAGGGCATACACAAACAGCGGCAAATGACCTTGCCAAGCCTCGCCGTCCCAGAGGACATTTATCTGATTTGTCAAAAGTATACAGCTCTATCATCTAGGGTTTCCGCACAACCGAGTTTTTAAGAGCCCGCTGCTGATATTTTCAGACTGACGTCACAGATAGATAATATTTTCTGCTGATGTTTGAATCAGAGCATTTTTATGCAAAAAAAACCAAAAGCATTCACTGTCCCCCCCCTCAATTGTATATTTGTCTTTGAGGGAATAGCACTGAAGCAGCATTTTCAGCATCAAGGGGCAGTGCAGCTCTTGGAGAGGGCAGCAGAGTGCTTCAGCACACCTCGGGGACAGATTACTCGCTTTAAATGAGGAACTGTTCACAAAATACACCTGAACTACTAACCCTCCTATTATCTTTGGGGTCAGTTTGACTCCATCCAGTGTTTAACATCTTTAAATATATCAGGGTTGTTTTGTTTCATATTGTATGACTTTTCGTAATTTAATGGGGACAAGTGGGTAAAAAAAAAAAGATCGAATGCCCTTTAGGGCGCCCCTTCATGTAATAAATAAATAATAATATTAATTATGATAAATTTGGTGCTCCTGTAATGAAGTAGTGGCCCTCCAGTGGCTGAAACATGCTGCAGAGTTGTAAAGGCCGTCCCTACATGTGTGACGATGTGGAAGTTTCTTCATGGATGACAAAATGTGAAAGGTTAGTACCTCCATGTGTCTTTTCTTGGTGTTTTACTTTCAATCTGGATCATCTAATAACAATGTTAATCTTAATCACTGACCAGGACTATTTGATCATACATGATGCATCATGGCGCTGATGGGACGACCTGTCATGCAGCAGGTGCCCTTTTTATTTTTTCACCCCTGCCCTTCAAAGAGCCGGAGTTCACCACTGATTATATGTTGTCCATGTCCTGTACACATTTTGTATGCATCTGTTCTTCTTTTTTAGCTGTATAAAATATATTTAAAAAATAGTAACATTTCACATGTTTTACTTGTTTTAGTTGTCCTGGACACTGAGGAGCTATAACATGCCATTTATAATCTTCAAAAAAATCTCTTCCGCTTTAGGGCCTTCAGACTCTTTGGCCTAATGCAGTATATCAGCAAGCATTCATTTAGTTGTGCCTAAAAAGTGTTTGTCAATTATACTTTTTTTCCAGGATGATAATGAGACAAGATCTGAACAAGAATGATAAAAATATAACAACAAATAAAAAAGAGATGAAAATGCCAGAAATAGATGAATGGAAACATGGCTCCTTTGCAGGAACAAACTTTACTTTGGATATTAAGAGCAGTATAAAGACAAATGCTATGCCTACACATAATGAAGAATGCAGATCAATCTGTGCGTAAAGGTCACTAACAAATCATTTAATAAAGAATTTACAGAGAAAAAATGTGGAAAAACGATTCCGTAGAATTAGATTAAAACTTTGATTTTAATCAAATAGAACAAATTAAGTTTTTGTCAACAAAAGCTGCACTAAAACCAACACTATTCAACTGGCTAAACTGGGATGAAACTAAAAAATGAAGACTAAAACTAAATCAAGCGTGGCTGTCAAAATGGACGCTGATATCAACAACCCAATATATCAATGTAGCCTTAATAACATCTCCCATTTTATTGCGTTCACGTTCCTTCTGTGCAAACTAAATGAAGAGGAAGTGATCAGCAGCTTCCTGAACAACGACACGACTCGTCTTGCAAGCTCCCCGCTGCTTCCAGGCTTTACTCGTTACACTGGCATTTGCTGAGAAAGCACGTTGTTCAGAAGCCCCCTGTTTCCAAGAGGCATAAACACTGTAACAATGATCTTACAATCCCCCATATGTGAATGAGTGTAATACGGGATAAGAGCAGCCTTTGCATGAGGTCAGAGTGTTAAGTTGTCTGCCAGTTGTGCCTCTGAGTGATTCTGCCTCTCTTAACTCAGGTACTTAACCAGAGTTTTTTTTTTTCTCTCTTTCTCTCTCTCTTTTCTTTTCATTTGCAGTCGCGGTTGCTGGAGGCTGCATTTGTAACAGGATTATGACAATCTGCTGCTGAGCTCCATAATCAAATGTTGCACCTCCGCACACAACATGCAAGGTTCCTCCCTCCCTATTCATTCTTTTATTGATGTTACATAGCTAGCTATTCTACCGGCTGGCTACAGCCACCATGTTTCCTCTCTATATAGCGGATAGTCAAGGATGTCGTGGCCGATGTCAATAACGATTATTAGTCATCAAGGGCAGTGACAAACCAATATTAATTTGCAATAAATTAGAAAATTACAGTTTAAAAATTAGCAGTTTTAAAAACAAACCTAGCCTTGAATTCACAAATGTTAAAATAACATTACTGCAGTAGTAACAAAAAATAGTAACAGAAAATTTAAAGACCCCATGAAACAGATGCTTACTTCCTTGATTTTATGTATTTCCTGTTGAAACAGGAAGTTTGGGCGGGACATGGTGCAGGGAAGGATCATTCAAAAGTGTAAACCAACAGGATCACAGTTTGGGAGAGATTATTATTTGAAGGGACAGGTGGATGAGAGAGGATGTTTGAAGACTTGAAGGTTTTATTGGTTAAAATTTTAATTAACATCCATTATTGCAGGATGATGTCACTGTTTAAGAGACTTTTACAGGAAGTAGAAGTCATGTAAGGTCATTTCATGAGGACTTCACCTGAATGAGAAAGAGAAAACTATACTTACCATTATTAAAATGATATATTTGGTGACATAAAAGTCAGATCAGTGATCAGGACCAGACCTCTTGTGTTTAAATGCTTGTGAAATGAATGAGTGGTTTTCATATAGGCCATCATGTGAATGAAAGAAAAAATGCATACTGAGAAACACTGATTGGTCAATCCCTAGTGGAGGGTAAACCCATTTAAAGGTACAGTCAGGAATCTTTATATTGTTAAGAGCACCAAAAGACCATAATACATCAGCAGTTCACAAGCGGTGCTGATCAGTGGTGGTCACTCCACTGTTTCATCAATGGCCAACAAGAACTCAGGCTTTCAGAACCAGTTTGCAACAAACTTGTGACTATCTAGTGTTGTCTAGTGTAGCTGAAGATAGATAAAGCTAATTAGCAATAGCTACAGCTTGGAGATCTGTGTGGGTCAGCCAATAAGGAATACTTGACAACTTCAGTTGACATCTCAAAATAATGTTGTTTGTAATTCCACCCTATTAATTGGCTAATGTGGTTACCACAGGGAAAGCTCACTTAAGGCTTTGCTGAGGACCAAAATGACGTAAATCATTTGCTATTATCCACCTTATTTTGGAATACAGTAGTTAAAGGTTAATCAAACTTCTGTTTCTTGTGCCTCACCTCTGTTTGATCCAGCTTGACTGGCTTATTTGACGATGCTGAGGGAGCACTTCCAAAAAACAGTTTGTTGAGTTAGCTAACCAAGGACCAGAGGTACCTGACTGGAACTCTTGCACAAAGAAAGTAAAGTGGTTGTGTTCATATTTCCGTAAAAAATAAGGTGGATAGACTAATTAGTTACCACATGTCAACGCAGCTGGGCACCTATGGGACATTTTGGAATCTCCACCACCATCATCAAAACACCAAATGAATATTTTCCAGAGATTTGGAGAATCCATGCCACAAAACATCACACACTAACAACAACATGCAACAACGATGCCAAATTATGAAATTATGATGATCTAAATGAGACAGGAAAGTGCTAGCCGAACTTTGGACATGGGACTCTCATGTTTCTAGCCATACAGTGCGGCCACACCCTAAAGTAGCATCCAGTGTGTTCACGCTTTGAAAGCTTTGTGATGTGTTGTGTCCTTGCAGATGCAGCTTGGTGCACTAGCACACTTACCCATTGGCGTGCCCACTCCGTAGGCTTTGGAGTCGATGAGGCCTCCGATCTGGGTGAGGTTGCAGTTGCGCTGCGTGACAAACTCGATGGTGGTGGACTCCATGAGGAATGCGTAGTCCGAGGTGAGCACACGGTGAATGCCCTCCTCCACGTTCTTCACCATCACCGAGTGCCTCCGACTGCTCATAAACTCCCACATCTTATCGTACGTGGAGATCTTGGTTTTCTATCAGGAGACACAGGACAGTGTTGGCAGTAAGAAAACCACTAAGCCCCACTTTAGAAAAGGAGCAGCATTCTCAACTTCGTTTTTGTTTCATTTATTCTTTTTAAAGCCGACTTTGGTGAATCAAGTTTGAGTTCAGTGGTTAATGAGGAATTATTTATACTCAGTTACTGCAAAAGAAAGGAAATGTGTTTCCGTGAGCTTTCATTAGCAGACAGTGAGGGAAACAAAGATAGGCAGCGTGCTCACATCACTCATTTAAATACTGGCAATGCACACAGGTCTATCAGAGCCTGCAGAACCATTTACATCCAATTATTTTCAAAATTTCATTAGGGAAAACATGTCATTTGCTTCAAGAAAACTTTGTGCAGTTCCAGCAGCACTATCCGTTCTCTGGGCCAGTCATTATCTCTGCTGAGGAGAGTGTATATTGAACCAGAACAGCGCGCTAAATAACAGCACTGGTGTGATTTTTGCATGATGGTCCGTCTCTGCTATCTATGGAGCCGCTATCGCCTGAGCAGTCGCAGAAGTCGTGTTGTCAGTGGTTGTGTGCTTCACTTTCTACACCTGTAATCTCAGAGAAAAATCCAAGGGTGCATTACTCTCCAAGGGAGCAGATTTGAAGGCATTTTTGAAGCCATTTGAAACCTAATTAAGTCACATCTTCAAGGTCCTGCCCGCCATTATTGTGTGTAATGACTTTTTGTGGCTGGTCGATATTTTAGATCAACTGGGTGATTTGCGAAGTGCCTATCAGAATCTTTCAGAGTCACCCTTGACAAATCAGGCGATTGAGCATGCAAGCTTCAGACTGCTGATAAGGCGAGAGCAGTGGCTGTGAATACATGGAGAGTCAGATAACCACCTACACTCGAAGTCAGGCACAGAGCCGAGGTGGGCTTCCCTCAGCCGCTACACAGGGATCCGGAGCTGATTACACTAAACCATATGAGAGATGTTGGAAAACACAGCGGGTACATACTATGAATAGGTGTCAAACCAAAATAGCAAACGAGTCAAAAATAATCCATCCATAGCATTGCTGAATATGTCAGATCGGTTTTGTGTAGACAAACTGGATCTGAATATTCTAGCGGCTTCAATAATTAAAAAATATCAAGTCCAAAATAATAAATAAATAAAAAACATTTTTCGTTTCTTTGCTTCTGTTAGAGAATCACGTGTGCTTTTTCCGAGGCGTGCGGTGTCCCGAGCACAGGCTAATCCTCTGATCACTCTGAAGTGGCCCAAGATTAGCAAAACTATACAATCTACTCCTGTATCCAGATCTGCTCCAAAGGATTTCAGGCATGTTGTATACCTACAGAAAACACAATCACCTTCTGCAGGAAAAAAAAAGAGCGCATAACGGCTTATTGTGAGATTCCAACACAAGCTCTAAAAGACACTCAGCTGGGTTTTAACCGCAAGTGAATGATGTGGGGCGATGAGGAGAAAAGAGTCGGCAAAACCACTGTCAGCTCTAATCAGATCAACATGGGGAGTGAGTAATACTCTCCATTACTGCTTGAGTGAATCTTCACACGGTATATTAACTGGTTTGTGTCAGATTACATGTGAGTTGCTTACACTATAGGCTGCAGTCGAGGCTGAGATGATCTGGTGTCTCCACATGCATGTGAGTGTTCCATACAGGCCATTTCAAGGCCAATTTCAAGGCTGACAGGCAATTATTTGAGGTGATATTTAACATACTTAAATTTGATCACTGTTACGCCAATAAATCTCACACTAAATCAACACTGTATAGATTTTTATTCTTGTCTGGCTGGGATAACCTCTGAAACCAGATTTTTTTCTCTGACATTCTGACTTTTTCATGAATGGCCCTATTCACCATAAAGATTTAAAATCATAGCTACAGCAGAAACTCCCTGTAATAACTGTAGGCTATCTTTGACCAGAGAGCACTACAAGGGTTTAATCATTTGGAATAGATTATTATGAAGCAATCGAATTTGTTTTATACTTGATGACAGGAAAGACATGCATCTTGCAGTCCTGTTTAAATAGCGACTCTGGTGGCTAAGTGGCTAATTGGCTAAATGTCATACCCCAACCCGTTATCACTAATGCTTCTATTGATTCATGGTTGAAGTGATGAACTTTTTTCAGATACATCACACTAATCATCAAAACTTGTAGATGAGTGACATATAGGACTCTTTCACGCTGGTCTCATTTTGGCCTCCATTAAAGGGATAGTTCACCCATTTTGAAAAACCTGTTATTATTCCACTCCCCCTCCAGCTGTTCTGTAGGACAGTAGTGGTGCTATCTTCCTCTCATTGTTACTGAGTGCTGGATACTGGCTGGATGCTCCAAATGCTAACTGTTAGCCTCCTGCCACTAAGCAGGACTTCCCCCCAGCTAACATTCTTATAATTAACGACCTTAATCCACTCAAAGAAGGTTTAACATCACTTCATTTTCCAAAAACAAAATACTCAAACAATGTGTAAAATATCCCTTTAAAATCATTGGTATTGAACTTCACATGCATGCAGAGGGTGGACAAAATAACAGAAAAACTTAATAATGTATGAAAATCAAGTAGCTAATGCACTGCTCACACCTCAGTCTGTTATTATTACATACACAGTCTCCAGCACCATGTTGTCAGAATAAAGGAATCACAGACAGAGTGATGGAGCACAATATGGAGCCGCCACTGATTATCCTCCTGGCCTCACAGTATCACTGTGAATTTTTTTGTGCCAGACATTCCCACAGTTCAATCACTGACTCTTTAGCCTCTTTCTAACTCTGCTAGTTGGCTGATGTTGCTTCGGAAAACTTGCAAATGAAAGTGCTTGTCCGAGCTCTTTTCAAGCTGACACACACACTGCTGATTAGAATTCAAATTCATTACTGGCCTAAGTGGTTTCCATAATTGTGATTGAGTTCCTTCAGAGTTAAAAGACCTGTTTTGTGTCTGCTCTGTTGTCTCCTCTACATGTGTGTGAAGTCATTCTAATAACCATTCAGAGCACAGGGTCCTGACACAGACTTCTGCTCAGTTTGTATTTTATGCACCAGCCACTCATTTAAAATCCCCCCAAAACAACGGAAAGCTCCGGATCCACAGAAATCCCCTCTCCAGACACCATCAGACAGCTCGGCAAAAATTTCTGCAGAAAGTTCAACTTCACACCTGAAAACAAGAAATTAATTGTTCTCTCCTCTATGCTCCTTGAAGTTGTGCAAGGAAAGGGGAGGGGGCTAGGTCAGCAAGTCTTGAGACACATTGATCAGTTAACAGCCTACAATAACTATGGAGCCTATTTTCTGGCCAATACTGCAGACTCAACAAAATAACAAATCAAAACTAAAATTGGGCTCCAGGACCTTGGGGATCAAGAGACAAAGTGCACAGTAATCATCCCAGTAGTATAAAAAAAAGATAAAATATGAGCAGAAAGTGCCTTCATTTCACAAGATCTTCAGGATGGTACCTATAATTAGTGCACGGTAACCAGCAGGAGGAGAGAGGACTACTGGGCACAGAGCATCACTGGAAAGATCCTCACTGTTCTTTCATCATTTGCACGAGAATTTATCTTAACTCACAATACAGAATCCAACAACATCACATTACCATCTTTAAAGGAATAATTTGCTATATTTTATGCAAATAAATGTCAGTTTTATGACTGTCAGTCATGGTTGATGTCATGCAGTGACTCAGCTTACAGTTAGCATTTTCATTGGCGTGCTGGGTCATCGTGTTGAAACTGCTCCGTTGCACAGGGAGCGATGTGTTGTACATTTCAGGTTTAGATGGAATAATTAGAAGAAGAGCTGGGTAGTTGGCATGAGGAGCGGTAGCCACAATGACCACACAGACAAAGAAAGCTCCAGAAACAGAAACTGAGACTTCATCAGCAGAAAATCCAAGGAAAGGACATCACGATTCTGGACACACTGTTTGACTGACAGGTGATTTCTGAGAACTGCAGTGCAGAAACAAGGCAACAGTGAGCACTTAGCACCAAAGATGGAGGCAATCACTAAAGTAAGGCAATCACCAACTATATCCCCATAATTGAACTCAGATGACACTGCTTGCATTTTGTAAGCGGCGGTGACAGTTAGTGGGGTATGCATGTGGCTATAACTGATCATTTTGATTGTTATTGCCTGATAGATCTGTTGCCTCTGCTCACAAAACTTCAAACGTTCAAATTACAAAAAAACTTCAAATTACAAACCACAAGGCGTCCCTGTCCTCAGTCGGGAGAGGGAGGGATGTGGGGACATGTCCAGGGACATCTCAGCCAGGGACAAAGCATCAGGTCTGAGGACTATCCTCATAAAGTTTGCAGTTATGATGCCTATAATGCTCAGCTTTTCTTTTTGTCACAGTAATAGAGGTGTTCCTTCACCTCTATATTTGGCATTGAGCTCATAGTTAGTGCTGCTGTTGGACTGGACTGCATTTTAATTTTGAGTTGTCTTCCACTATTCTGTCCCCCCTCATGTATATGAATAGGGAGGACAAAAAAACAGAAACAATATATATAGATATCTATAGATCTCTCTCTCTCTCTCCTTCTCTCTCACTGTATAGATGTGTGTGTGTGTGTGTGTATCTATCTATCTATCTATAATATATATTTGTAGATAGATAAATAGATAGATGGATGGTAGATAGAATATATATAGATATATAGATGTGTGTGTGTGTGTGTGTGTGTGTGTGTGTGTGCGTGTGTGTGTGTGTGAATAGAGTGATTAAAGTTCCTTCAGAACAATTTTTCAGCATTATA
>OMLB01007050.1:2650-18222 GCA_900302555.1 Myripristis jacobus | reverse complement strand
CCTTGTTGGACAAATTAAAAACAGTTTAAACTTCTGCACTGGCTTGCATCATGAACCCATAAACACAAAGTGCTTTGGTCATTTAAGACAGAGACTCTATGATTATCTCTGCTCCTTTAACTCACAAATCTAATGTGGGTTCGGCTCCGGGCCCCGACATGTTAGGGACATTTTATTGTGTTTGAGGAGGAGAGTGGAAACGACAAGCATACTGTTCTTCATGCAAACCAGCTATCAATTCTGCAAGAATGAAGGAGCACCTCAGCACACGGGAGGCAATCAGAGATGTACAATTGGTGAAGGCACCTGATTTGTGGGATTTCAGTCCAGTCAACAGGAATAAAAATATTTTACGCTTCTGCTTTAAAAAAAGTTAACCATGACGTTTTCCGAACCTTAACCATGACGTTTTCCTAACCTTAACCAAGTAACTTTAGTGGCTAATGAAGCAAACTAACTAACTAAAAGTGTAAATGCTGACATGCAAAAGCATTTATTAGTTTGCTGCAACATAAAATGGCAGCAATTTATTCTGACGTCTGGGTTGGGGATTGTCATTCTGTAGAAAGAGGGTGAAGCACTTTATGACACTGTAACAGTCAAAACTACAGCGAGAGATGGAAATGAATTGTGTTCTTGTGAGAGATTTTAGGAAAATGTTTTTTGGCACTAATGTCTCTGCGGGTTGTAGTCGTGCCACCTGGTTATTGTGAATTTAAATTGAACCGAGCAGATCCATGATTCAGGGTCCACAACATCAAAAGGAAATCAGGATAATAAGCCTTAAACGCTAACTTTCTGATGGCTAATGATCCTTAAATTGACTGTCGGGTTAAATTAGAAACCTCAGGGCCTAACACTAACCTACAAACAAAATATGCTACTGACTTTTACTTTGAAAGGGATGCCTTGAGAAGTTCTGAGACATCAACAGAGGCAGAGTGACCAAGAAACAGCAGACAGAGAAAACTGAGAGACCCTTTCTTTCCTCGGCCGTCTCTCCCACAGAGGCTAGAGTTTCTTGGCTGTGACTGATGGATAATAACAATGAAAACCTCCCGACACATTACCCCTCCATATTTCATAGCACATTATTTTGTTATTTCTTGTCATCTTGGAGCTCTCTTTTGTTCTCTTACTTTTCAAGATCTGGAACGCTGTTTTTAGTCCTCAAATAAAAGATAAAAACACCAGAGAATTTTTTAATGCAACCACACCGACACTTCAAACAATGTGTCAGATGCCCTAAATTCTCTACATGCACATTTTATCTTGTTTTTCTAAAGCCGTGTCAAATATTTTTACCATGCTGGGAAAGTATAAGGAGTTTGGAAATTTAATCATGTGTTCTACCCTGCAGAAGCAACACGACTGTAATTTCCTACACAATAACACCCAAACCAAATGCATTAACAGCTTAGCTGCAACCATGCAGTTATCTGTGTCACAGAATGTGTATGTGTGTGTGTGCACTCGTGTTTTCTGGTGTGTGAATGTGTGTGTGTGTGTGTATGTGTGTAAATTTCCATCTACGCATGTCTGTCTATGGTGTAAGCACAGTACATGGCACTTGAGAACTAACATTTAAGGTTAAATGTGTAAAATTTTCTCACATAATGATATTTCACAATATGTGCATGTGTGTGCTTGTACTATATGAGTGGTTGTATATTTGTTGGCCTGAATAGTTGTAGTTTAATCACAGCACCAAGCTTTTTCGGGGTGTTTGCGCCTCTCTGCATGTGTCGGGTTCATAATGGGGCCATTGAACAGCTTCAGCTCACCTCACACTCACACTGACACCTGCAGCACTCTGCAAATTGGCAGGCAGTGGTGGTTTAATATACTGCGCTGTGAGGACTTCATAAATCTCCAGTAACCTAGCTAATAGTGCAGCTTTAAGGCCACTGAAGAGCGAGGGCCAGGCCAGATGCACAGTGCATGATTCATTTAAATTTTTCCCCTACAATGTCATGATGACACCTCAAAAATTCTAAATATACAGGCATAATATACTGATAGAGCAAATATTTGCACCATTCTGGGCAGAAACATATAAATTTAATGTCCACTTCTATACATTTTCATGGTTGTAAAAAGTAAACACTTAAGTTAACCACAAAGTAAAAGTCTGTAACTCTAGATGACCTTGCAGTCACATGGCCAGCGGCACCGACGTGTTAATGAAAGTGACACGTACTCAGCTCGGCCTGAAACTTGAGTCTTAAACAAATACGTACAAATCACTGCCCTGATGTGTCCAACACCGCTTTCACAGTGCCTGTTCTCAAAGCAGACACGGGAAAAAGCAGTTCTCCTGTCCCTCCAGGTAAATACACCTGTATATTTATAAATTTTTATGTAAGCATTACATAAATATTGTCACAAATTCGTTGACATAAAGTTGGAGCATGCGGACTGGTGGTGCCTCCTGAAGTGTAGAGCGATGCACAAAGAGCTCTTTGTGTTGCATGTGAGCATTTAAACATGCTCTCACACTTTAACACAACTCAAACTTCAGCAAGATCCCAACAGACATACAATTAAAAAAGCGTGTGCCTCGCATACATAATGCCGGTATTGTTTGCAAAATCATTTGCACGCTCATTATGTTTGCATCATTTTCTTTGATTCCTCCTTTAAAGACTTAAATATCTCCTGATGCACTTCATGTTTCCCAGGTGGGTTTATTTTTATTCTTTAAAAGGAGTAGTGTCTGTGCATCAGGGGTCAGGCGTGTGGTGCTGTGCATGCCATTTCTCCAAACACAAGCTGAGTGTGTGTGTTAGGGCCCATGTGCTAGTGATTTCAGCTCTCTCCTCTGTGTATGCTGGGATGACGGGCTGACGTTCGGCCTGCCTGGTGCCGAAAGCACCGCTGTTAACGGCGGACCCAGAGCAGTGATTAGCTGTGAAGGAACTCCATGTTGATAAAAAGAAGGTATGCTGGCAGCTGAGGGGCTGTAGTGATAGTTGATGAGGTGAGTATGCCACTAAATAAGTGAATAGATTACTGAGAAGGAAGTGTGTATACTGTCTTATATATCTCAGTGGATGTTAAGCTAATAGGTGGGTATACTCTAAAAGGACAGAAAGGAGGGTACACTGCTGCTGATTGGCTGACTGGATTTTCCTTGTGAAATGTGCTTGTAATTTCCTGTCATGTTTTCTTTGAACAAAGGAAATGTATTATTTATTAATCTTTATTTATAAAATCACTAAGATTAAAGATAAAAATCAATGGAATAAATTCCATGTCATTTAGTCTCTTGTTTTTCTTTAAAAAAAACTTCCAGCAGGATGAGATAAATCCCCTTGTTTCCAGAGCTAATCAACATGTTGCTGATCAAGTGTTCTTGTTAATTAACTTTGTTTCAACATATTTGTACAGCATATTTATAAAAAGAGAAATTACATTGGGAAAGGTAGGATTATCTCATCCAACAGGCAGATTTTTTGTCCAATTTTTTTTTTAAAGAAAAACAAGATTTTTACGACTAAAAATGAGACTAAAGGACTTGTTTTTTTTGTTTGTTTTGTTTTTTTTGCAGTGAACTGAGTCCTAGCCAAGATAAGCAGCAGCACATGAAGTTTCCGACACAAAAAATTTGAATCAGAGTCCAAAACAAACAAGCATGCAAACTACATGGCTCAAAAAAATACTAGTAAACAATATAAATCAATAAAACAGATAAAGCTGAAGAAAAAATGTAAAAACTTTAAGTTTCTCAAAGGTTATCCAGAGGACGGTTCCACAAGGCTTTGCTTCCCAGTTTTAATCTCCTTGAATTGTCTGAAAATTCAGCAACTTTTGTAATTTGTGATTTTGATAAACACTGAAGATGAGGACAAGTTAATGTTCACTATATGCTGGCAGGCCTTAAATCACCTGTTTTTCTTCTAATGGATAGCGTTTTCCATATTGTCCTCGTCCTGATTTGTATTTCATGCATGTATAGTAGCCCTATGCTAATACACGTGGCTGTCAGCGTTCCTGAACGACTAATGAGAGCAGGTGCAGATTCGTTCTTGGACCTCTCCAGTCCAGGATGTTGCTGTCTGTCTCACCGCCTCTCTGGTGTCTGTCTGGCTCCTCTGGACAGGGATTCACATCGGACCTGCTGTGGCCATTTGTCTCCTTATTTCCATGGGACCCTTTTTGGGCAGATTCTTCTGGGGTTGTGTAAGTCCTTGGGTGTGAGGAAAGGAGACTGGAAATCTCTCAAATCCCGGTGGATTTGCCCAGAGTCTTTTGATTAGGGAATGTCACGCTGTTGTTCTCAGGAATGTTATGACAGGACCAACATCCTCTTTGTGCTTGGCAGATGTTCCACATCACATTGTGAGTGGTATCAATCACTCCTTAACAAGCCAAGGAAAAAAGGTGTGGGCAGCAAATTGCACAAAAACCATGGATGTGTTATGACGGCTATTCATGTCTATACCATTTAGTCTGCACCTGTCTTTCTGTACTACCCTAATATTTAACTGTGTGCTGTAGGACATCTCACATTATACGCCTTATATCTTATAATCTGCATCTTACATTTATGTGATGTGCCAGGACCAGAGTGGCTTCCCTGTGTTATTCCAGAGGGGGGCACTGTCTCAAAAGGCATTATAACACCTATTGAGGCATCATCTTCCGCTACTTACTGTGTTGTGGCTCTTTATGTTGTATTTTAACATCAGAAGCATGTGCATCATGCTTGAAAAACTCATACAATATGATAAAAATGATCTGTCACAATGTAAATGTGTGTGTTTGGTGTACTTAAGCCTATCCTGCAGAATGGTAGCGCTGTAATCCCATTCAGTGACAACTAAAATGTCAGAAAAGTGCATTTTACGAGTTTCTGTGTGTATGATAATTTGTGGATGAGTTGCTATAACACTATCTCTCCATTAGTGAGGTACAATACGCAATGGCCTTAAAACTATTCCTCCATAATGTCACTTTGAGACATAGCTTTATAGCACAGCTTCCCGTATTCTGCTACAGAGCAAACATTGACTTTGCAAGAGAACGCTTGGCAACGAATCAAATAGTGATTATTTACGAGACCAGAGGAGAGGCTTTTTTTTTTGTTTTGTTTTTCATTTTTATGGCATCGGGAATAGGAGAGGGTCTAGCGAGGCCTGACCTCATCACAGTTAGTAGCTCCTGTGTTCGTGTGGCTCACAGTTGCTGTTTTATTGTCCGTATGTTCTTGGTTTTGGGTTAAACCCACTGCACTCTCGCGCCAGTGTTCTGAGGTCATATTTGGATGTTGGAGAAACAATCCTCTTGAGCAAAGTGTTTAGAATGTAATTGGGACTGTGCTTCCCCATCAGCAGAATTTGATCAATTTCTGCACCATCTTTAGGGTTCCTGTTTCTTCTTTAGTTCTGATTATGGCTCCAACACGTGAAACACAAGACCCTAAAATCACCCTGCCTTTATTTTTTAATAACTGCAGGTGGTTCTGTCGGAGTGGACCAGTGAAATGAAGGCTCAATTTCCAGTAGATGGCAGTAGTGGGTAACTCTCAAACAAGGCTGCTGCAGTGCACTGCAGTGGATATTTGAGTGTGTTCATTAAATAGTCTATAATGAGATGAAGTGTTTCAGATGTGTTAATTTTCTTTTCTTTCTTCCTTCCTTCCTTTCTTTCTTTCTTTCTTTTTTTGGTTTCCAGGTGTTCCAGGTGCACAAGAAACTAGCAATTGACTTGTTTTAATAAGAAAATAGTCACTATATTCAAGGTGATGACAGAGCGGGCATGAGTGTGTATAATCTATGACCCCAATGTAACCCTTTTTTCCCAGTCACCTTGGACTTTTTTCTCTGCTTTCAGAAGGATTGTGTGTATGTGTGTGTGTGTGTGTGTGTGTGTGTGTGTGTGTGTGTGTGTGTGTGAGTGCGTGCGTGCGTGTGCATGCGTGTGTGTGTGTGTGTGTATGAATAACGTGCATGCACACATAGCAGGCTTCAGTCCAAGAGGTAATATAAGACATTACTTTGTAGTGCAGAAACGGACCTGCATATTCAAATTTATTGCACTTCATTCTTTGTATATATTTTTTTTTACGATAGTAGTTTATTAGTGAAATTAGAATCAGCATAAAACCCACAGCTGATGAAATAGCAAAGTGTTTTTATGTTTTTAAGCCTTTGTGTTAAAAATATAAGAGGAGTCCTCACATTAATACAGAAAGATACAGATACAAAGATACAAAGCAGGGGATGAGCGGAGAACATGTTGTATGTCCTGAAATTAATAATATCCACTCAAAGTTGATCTTTTTTTTCATCTGATGTGAAGTGCATCCCACTGGGTGGACCTACAAACCATGAACTGGAGAATTACATAACAGCTCATGTGAAAGGCCTCATATCGAAAATGTATTTGTCGATTGAGAAAGTGTTGTCTGGTTCACATGACGGGCCAGTCATAGTCTATAGGGTCCACACACAAAACTACACACCTGTGGCTCTCATACTTTTTATAGCTGTAGCTGTTTTGATGAGGAACGCTAACTAGAGAGAGGGATGTTTTCATAAGTTAATGATTTCCTCTGTGAATGAAAACATGCAGACAGGAAAGCTGAATTCTTCATACTTGTTACCGTGCTTTTGCCTCTCAAAAGTTTAACTCTGTCCAGGCTGGATGATTCATGTTCTTCCAGTTTTCTTTAAAAGCAGCAAATCTAATTGTTACCGTTCCTGAATAGGATAAAAGAGCTAGTTGTTTTGAACCGATGTCATCTGCAACAGTAATGAAAACGTCTTGGTGGGGGGGATCTGGTAAAAGTTTAACACAGATGAAGTTTATCGACATTTATCTGGATGCAAAGATGTTGGTTCAGAGATTTATCAAACAGATCTCCACTAATGAGAAAAACAACCTCTAATAAGGACGATGTCTGAACATTTTTTCCTGTTTTTAATGAAGTTTTCAGAATGGCAGTCACAGGATAAATCAAGCATAGCCAGAAAAAAGTCTTATATCCACTGATCCCTTCTCTGTTATCCTATTCCCTTCTGTTAGCTTTTAGCCATTCAAATACTGTTTGCACTGCATATATGTGTGTGTGTGTGTGTGCGTGTGTCCATGGGCGTGTGTGTTTGTTGTGCGTGTGTAACCCAGGCCTAAATTGTAGGGAGGATTGTTTCCAGGAGGTCGTAATGAAACACAGATCATTTCATCACAGCGTAAACTAATAAAGCGGGACAAACAACAGCTCACGAACATAATCAAAACTGACGACAAGTGACAGGCGAGCATTAGCTGTGTTTCACAAAATTAACATTTTACTCTCTAGCAGGGCTAAAAGTCACATTTGAAAGGGCTGTGAGTTCTTCATGGAAGCGATTATGTGGCTGGCCCCTGGCCCTGTGAAGACCCTGACAGAGACAAAAGGTCAGAGGTCAACCAGACCATTAGCAGCCTCATTATGGGGCTTCGCTTCACATTTCCATGCTGTAGACGGAACAGTACCAGAGCTAGGACTAAAACAAGAACAAGATTAGAGGCCTCAAAGCCACCAGAATCATTGTGCAGCTCTGCACTGTGGTCTGTGTGCGCGTTTGTGTGCGCGTGCACGTATGTCCGTGTTTCTTTAAGAGCATTAGCCACTTGCAGTGCTTCCTCCCCACTTCATTAGAGAGCTATCTCTGCAGAGAGTGAGCTTTACGTGGCAGCTGAATACACCCCAGACTGAAAGTCATCATAATCCAGTTGATCTCTGAGATGTTTGCTCTTGCTTTAGCAGTCTTGATTTCTGTGATAACCTAGTTAGACTGTTGCTCTTTGAAGGATGTCGAGGCTTAGATTTATAATGGTACTCTGCCACAAAGTAATCGCAGGGAAGAACACTATAAAACTGTTGGTTTAAATAGTTCAGGCTTAAGTTACAGTTGTCAGCTAAAAATAGCACTAATCGAATCAGGCGATCCTCTTGATCTCTTGGGCTCTCCTGATAATTCATCCAAAATGAAGGCAGTGTGGGCCGTCATAGGGGTGTCTGTTGTTTCTGGCAGTGTTGGTGTAGATTAGAAAGCTAAGAGCCCTGTTTCATATTCATGGGCTGATGGGGGGATGGTATGGTGAGAGGAATTTTACCCGCCTCACTTGTCTGCTACTGCTCGCGTATTGTCACACTTTTGAGCATACACAAACACATGCGCACACACACACACACACACACACACACACACACACATATATATATATATACATGCACACATGCACACAAAGCCCTTGCAATGGTTTGTGACTCTAATGGCCCTTCCTTTGGGGGCACTTTTAATTGTTTGGTCATCGTCTCCATGCTCAGTGTGTCACAGTCAATAAAGCCACATTAGAGGAGACAGGAGGTGAGGGGTGAGGGGGCCAACACAGGGGGTTAGGACCTCAACGTGGAGACAATATAAAGCGTTGAAACCCTCCCAGAGTGGCATTCTCCTGCTATCAGAGCTCCATGGAGGACAGGCTGTCACTGTGGCCCATTGTAAGGCCAATGACTCATTCTTACTTGGGGAACAACTTAAAAAGGTCCCAGGGATTTCACAAAGTAGGGACAAACCCCTTGGATCTGCTTCTGATTCACTGTGTGTGTGTGTGTGTGTGTGTGTGTGCGTGCCATTGTCTGTGTAAGTCCTTGTGCTAGCCTGGCACACAAACAATACATGTGAATGAGGTAAGCTATAGCCCACAAACCGTCTCCGTAATTCGTCCAATCAAATTCAAACGCAGGGTCATTCCTGATCCGATATCATTTACTTCTAGCAAACCATATAATTTCTGGTTACCTTGGCTAATGTTTGCAAAAATAACATAAAGTCTCTCGAGCAGAAAATAAACCACGCAGAGGTTTAATTTGGCTCATATGTTAGAGCAAAGGGCTTTTACATGCATGGCTGCAGTTCTTTATTTGATGTAACTTGCTTTTAAGCTGCTGTCAGTGATAGCCATAACATGTCACCAGAACCTGGGAACTATGTGATGGTGACTGTGATAACCCCGTGCTGTGGCTGAGCCTCCGAGTCTCCCAGAGAAAACCCCGGTCTTAACTGTCACCCTCAGCATCTGCAGACCACCAAGCTAGTCCTGGTGACCTCCCCGTGACCCGCTCCACCTCACTGTCATGAACTCTGCTCACCACACACCCGGCCATCTCTCTAAGCCCTGCAGTCCACAGTACGCTTTACACAATTCATATGAAGAGCTGAACGTTTTATTTCTGTCTTGTATTGTGTTCAAGTTTACTATGTTATGATAGCTGTTTCTTAACGCAGTCATCTGCTCCGGCTTTTTGCGCGGAATGCGATCCAGATCAGATATCTCTGTCTGATGCGTGGACTATCAGGGGCAAACAATAATTCAAATTCAAAGAGGAAATTTGTTTTGCAGCCATGGTATAAAAAAATAAACACGACAAACATCAACCAATAAAAAAATGTTAAAAACATATGCACCACTCTGTTCCACTATATAAGTATAGGGCTGCATGCACAAACTAGCACAGAATTAAATAGTAATTACTGTAAATGTGGGGCTTGCTGAAAGTGTAATGAATGTAACTGATAACAATATGTGCCATGCCACGTGTTGGTTTTTACAGAGAATTAATCCATTTGCTAACAAATGAATTTATTTAACACAGAGCATTAAGAGCACTGTAATTGCAAATCCAGTCAAAGTTACCTTTTTAAAGGTTGCGCACTATTTACTATTTATGAATTTACACAAAATTTGTCATCGTTGATTGCACACCAGCTGACATGTAGCAGCAAAATTTGAATTCCTATGATATGACTTCTTTAAATAAGAGACAATGGCACTAAACACAACATTTCCGGAATGCTGTTGATATTAATCGCATTAATTGTTTTGTCAAGCGTGGGTTTCATTCGCGCTATCAAAGTAATTTCCTCAAGGGGTGGATCTCTCCTCGGTGTCAGGTCTTGAGCCAGAGTTCAGCTGGACCCCGACAGCTGCGGGCCCGTGGAAACATAGCAGCATGGCAGCAGCGCTAACTCGCACGATGACCCTAACTGTCCTAAATAACCTGGATAGAGTGATCGCTGGCTCAAATGTCAAGACAGGGATCAAGTTGCGTGTACCTTCATGTACTACCGTTTGCAAACTCATGACAACCATCGGTTTGACAGTAATCTGACAAACTGCAATGCCTTGTTGCCATGCCACTGCAACACTGCAACTGTGTCCTCATACAGTTTTTAACCACAATTTAAAGCCATAAAAATAAAATGTAAAGTCACAATTTTGCCTCATAATGACACAGTGGATACAACTATTATCGAGTTCTTGATCACTTTAGACAATGGGTCTCACGGTAAAGAAACAGCCTCCGTCCATAAATCATAAGGCAAAGAGAGACAACAGGGGTCCAATAAGAGGCACCATCCAGCATCCACAGTCCAGGACACCTCTACCCCCCCCTGCTCTCTCTCTGCGTGGACTAGTCCTTGTTGGGCACATAACTCAGATGTGTGCTTGGTCATACTCTTCACTCCAAATAAATCTTGGCCACTTTATGAGCCCTGGCTTAGTAAAGCTGTCTCATTCTTCAGCGTGGACCAATCAGGTCTCCCTTGGGAAGGTCGCACATTTTGTCTTTGTTTGGGACATCAAATGTGTCTTTTGTGTAGAAAAAAAAAAAGCACAAATGCTCATTCTGACCCTTACTTTTGTGCACCATGCCTCTGTGATGCCCACTGTACAACAAAACACTGAATGTCTTTAATTAATTCTCTGTGGCAGTGACATCAGAGCCTCACAACCTAGGACTGGGACTCACCATGTACATGGAATTATTAGGACCAACCTGGCCAATTAGCACCGGGGGTGGATATGGGAAGCCAGACTCTGAGGTTAAGTCTTTATCCTCTCTGGCCTCCAGTTTAGAACCCACCTGCCAAACTAATTTATGATCCTGTTAAGAGAAACATTGCCCATGATCTCGAAAGGCAGGATTCCTGGCCCCGGTGCTGCTACAGTATTTCACGATTATCAGGCTATCCCTAGCGGTGTTATAAAACACCTCATATTACCACGCTTCCCCCTGTCTGTCTCTGCCTCACTCTCTTTTACACTCTCTCTGCGGTTGGTAACAATGTGAGGCTCATTCAAGAGGCCATATTTTCTTCCAAAACCCGAACTGGTATGTGAAGTCTTTAAAAGCACAGTGAATGGTCATAAGGGTGTAGGATGTAATGGTCTTTAAGACAGGGAGTTGGCCAAACTGTAGGATTTGAGGCTCCTTGAGGCACAGTGGAGGGACCTTACCACACTATTATGAATAGCCAGGGGCCTGAAAAGTGAAAGACACAATAGAGAACAAGCCTCCCTGTAAGGTATGCATTCTCTTTACTTATTGGGACACTAATTTGCACTCCCCCCTCGCTGTTCGGGTGTAGCCATTAATTTGATCAGATAAATATTTGTGAGACGTTTCCAGTGTGGTTTGCTTGTCTCTGAGTGGATGCATGTTTCGCTGAGGGTAATATTAATGTAGCATGGGGGGAAGTTAAAAGTCACTAAGGGAATGCCCAAAACAGTGTTTCTCAAAGAAGTGTTTTATTGGCAGGTCTTTCACTAAAGCGTATAATACTGGTGTTGATTTTAGCTGGCTCTCCAGACGAACTGCAGTTAGCCCAGTCAATGGCACTGTTCAAGGCCTCTACATCATTCTCTCTCAGCAGAGCCGTGACTACCTCGTAAAGCTGCTCATAAACTGACACTAACAGGGCCAGCTATGCCCCAATACATAAAGCACCTAAAGCAACACACAAATGCACTAGCTACACAGCATTAACAACAACTCTTAGAACCAGTTTCACCTGAGTACACCTATCATAGCATCCATGGTAAAGAGGTTTAGAGCAGCTGTGTGGTAAATCTAAATATATTAAACATTATCACAGCTTTGTAATTAGTACGTCATTGCCTTCAAAAGCTACCCAAAGTGATTTAACTGAGAGCTAAAAAAAAAAAAGAAAAAAGGAGTGCACAGGGCTGAATTAAGACATGAAGTCTAAAAACCTCTTTAGTGAGATGAAATATTATAATCTTCCACAGTATGAAGAGATTGACCTGTCACGCCCACCCTGTAATGAGCAAGGGCTCCATATTAGCTCAAATAAAGACCAATTGTGAATTAGCTACTGCTTAATCCTGCTATCATCTGACGTAAGAACAAATGTCCAAAACCAGTCACTGCTTGGCTACGAATCAGTTTTGTGTCTTTGTTTGTGGTTTTAATTGTAACCGGCTGAGGAGAGCAAGCAGAAAGACTTAAATCTATTATGCTGGTGTCATTAAGGCAAGCTTTCCCACCAGAACATCACTTGAAAAAAAAAGGTGCAGATTCCCACCAAAGTGGCATAGAAATACAGCCAGGGAGGCAGTGGCAGGTCTGCGGAGAAACATCCTCATTTTCCATGAAAATTGTTAAATTAAGAAATCTTTGAGGTGAAAAAAATTCCAATCAAATGAACCAACAAACTGAACAGACAAAGGGGGTCAAAGGTTTTTGTTTTTTGCTGTGAATAGAGGCACAGTGACTGAGGGATGAAGACAGAGCAGCATTTAAGGGCCCACAAAGCTGTGCATTTAAATAAACAGGGTTACGTCCTCCTCTTTTGGGCCCAATGAAGTCCATCAAAGAACATGGTAATGCCCCAGTGAATGGATGCAAGGACTCCCAAACTCCTGCCTTTTCACTTCGTGTGAAAGAATGTGACATAAAAAACACAACATCCCCCCCTCCCATGGAAAAACAGACATAAACTGAGCTTTAAATATTTTCTGCCCTGGTTACAGCTTTAAATCATTATTGTGGTTGCCATGTGGGCCGTTTTGCAATTTGCAGATGTCAATATTTGTGGGGAGTTAATGAATGATTTTGTGCCCTTAAGTAGTAAAACCAAAAATAGAGGAATCAATAATAATTGGTGAGGGGCAAAAACAGTCCCAGCTGCAGTGGAAAATGTGTCACTGTTGTTGTAGCCAACAAAGCCACGTGTCTACCAATGCACAGATTCTAATCATCCATTGATTTACTCTACTGTGAGATAACTGATGAGCTAGTTCATCAAAATGAAAGATTATTCATATAGAATTGCATTTTCCACACAGATATATAGTCTATGAACATGTATGCCTCTATACCAAATGTTGTCATATGTTTTTTTCATGTGGAGCCCTTAGATGTTGAATAGAAACATCTAACTTACATGTGTATATATGAAAACAGTGGGTTCATGCATTTGATTTGTAATATATGTTCAACATGCATGTTTATATGAAATTTGTTTCATATTTGGGTATTTCATATGTTCATATATCAATGCTGTCCAGTGAAAACCACATGTTTCCAAAATGTCAGTTTTTCAGAGACTAAGAAAAACTGTCTTGCTTTTAGTTTGACAGCTGTGTATTTTTCAGTTTATCTAGTTAGTTTTGACAAACTTTAACCTCAAATCAAAGGGTTTTGAACTTTCTTAGGAGGGTAAATTCTACCCTGAGGAGGGTAAATTCTCAAATTCAGTAAAAAGATGAAAATCACCAAAATTGGATATATATGTGTTTTTTACTGGACAGCATGGACAATAGAGAAATCCCCTATTTTCACATAATACATGTGTGTACAGGTTTGTTTTGGCTGTGTTAATCTAATGTAGAATAATCTAAATAGCTAGCACTTCCTTACACTTGTAAGGTGAGTTGACTTTTTATGTAGAGTGTCTCTTTTAAACGGCAACTTCCTGTGAAACTCTTAACGGCACGAGCCAGAAGTCACAAACAAGAAGATGCTGTAACATCTGAATAGACATTATTTGTTCCACTCATCATTTGACCTTGTTCTGACACAGATACAGACACACACACCCACACACACACTCGCACACCAACAGAGGGAAAGTAGCTCATGTTTATGATAGAAGCTGAGAGATTCTGGGCAAAGTCCTGAGAAAGAGGCAGGTGCTCTCGGCCAGCTCAGTCCCAGCAGAACCACCACATAGATGCAACTCACTCACTCTGCAAAGCATCGACTTTCCAGCCACTTTTAATTTTACAAGGACCCAGGGACCACTAGACCGGTGTGTATGAAATCACAGCTCTGGCTCTGAATATGGTGTCTGGGTCTGGATGCTCTCCATGGAGCTCAAGCCTCACACACACACACACAAACACACACATTTGCCTGAGTAAATACTGTAGTTCTCCATCTAGAGTCAGGGGTGGGTGGCAGCATCGTGGTGACCTTCAGTGTTGTGTTTATATAAATGCACTACAGGGAGAGTGCAAGGAGACTCTTAACATCTGCTCATTTAACTGTTATCTAGCATCATGACAGTCTCATTTGGCACGTCGCTTTGGCTAGTTAAGGGGACAGAGGGAGCCATATTTTACAATCCAGTTTGAACATTTGCTAAGGGTTGTATTATGTCCAGATAAATGGGAAAATTAGATAGACAACACAGCATAGGAATGCTGCTCTGTTTTTGGGGCAAGTGTCAAGGCTGCTCAGCACAATCATAAAGAGGCCGTGGCCAGATTGTGGTATCTGCTCCATTTTGTGATAAAGTGTAATTGAGTATACACAGTAGCATGGGTGTTTCTTGCTCCCTCCCTCTCTATGTATTTTCAGCAGACACAGCATCTTGTGCCACTGGATGTGATCCCCCTGTTCCTCCATATAAATGATTAAAGCTTTCATTAGTGTTAGGTGATATGGCTGCAGTGGAAAAAGATTTTCTGAAAGAGAGCAAGAAGATGGAAAAAGAAGACAGGAAAGTGGACTGGGAAAAAAAGGGGGGGTGGTAAGCGAGAAGAGAGGAAAAAACAGCAGGGTGAGGGAGAGGTGGAAAAATAAAGGGTGGCAGGAAGGAAGAGGGTGGTGAGATGAGTGTGGGGAAACATACAGTAGTGAGGGAAAGAGATGTGGATTAGTGGAATGGATTAGAAATTAAAAGTTGATGGCAAAGAAGGACAGAGAGGAGTTGCAGCTGGGGAAAAAATGAGGAGGAGGTGTCAGTCCTATCCTGTTGCACGTGGATTTCGTTAAATAAAAGGCTCTTTCCATAGGAGTGAGTTTGGGGAAGACTTGTTTGTGATTCTAGCGGGAAACAGACTTCCACCTCCTCCATCATGTGGAGCAGAACTCAGGGGGCGTGACACAGGCTCAGGGGCCATGACCTACGTATACGAGATGAGTCTCATCACCTAATCATCTATAATCTGTCATACAATCCCCTTCTACAAACCCATGATTTTGACTGTGACTCTTCCTTAAATAGGTCTCATTAAAGGGATTGCCCTTGCTGTACAGGTTTATTCATCTGACAGGGAGGTCCAACTCAGATGAGCAAACTGAGGTTTATTTGCTTGACTGCTAAAAAATCTCTAGAACACACTTTTCTAAATAAAGCCCGGTAAACTTTACCTTATGTGGTCACGCCTCAAGTATGCCAGTTTTGAGAGAGTGAGTGTTTGTGTGTGTGTGTGTGTGTGTGTGTGTGTGTGTGTGTGTGTGTGTGTGTGTGTGTGTGAGAGAGAGAGAG
>OMLB01007039.1:2443-18557 GCA_900302555.1 Myripristis jacobus | reverse complement strand
GTGTATGACTGAGGAGCACACACCCACCGGTGCTGTCTGAAGCGTAGCGCAGCGAGAACCAGGTTAAAACAGCAGCACACTGACATAGATTGTGTAACAAAGCGAAGAGTTGCCACTCTGGTCTATTTTCACTGGCTAACAGCAGCACACTGGCTTAGCTTGTCTATTCAGAGAAGCGGTATCACTTCGGCTTATTTTTCAATCTATGTTATCACATGCATACTACTGCTCATTCATTGGTGAATTGTTAGGTATGTTTGATAAGTAATTTATATTTTTAAAATAATAATAATAATTTAACATATTGTTAAATTTAAAAAAAGCTAACATGATGCAGGTCAAAGACTAAAAAAAAACTACTGACTAAAACTAGACTAAAATACTTTGTAATTTAGTCGACTGAAACTAGACTAAAATACTTTGGATTTTCTTTGACTAAAACTAGACTAAAATGCCAAGACTTTTCGTTGCCTAAAATGTGACTAAACAAAAAAGAATACAAGTTGACTAAATATGACTAAAACTAATAAGGGCAATTGACACAAGACTAAGACTAAAACTAAATTGAAAAATAGCTGACAAAATTAACACTGCTTAGCATCAAAGGAAGGGGTCATACTATAAGGTAAAGTGACAGCAAAGAGCTATAAAGTAGGAAATAGAACATAGCTATCAAACACCATTTCATAACCAACACTCAAAATTAAACATGGCATTATTTTCCACCTGGTAACCATGCACACATTCTGGCCACCTGCTTCAGATGAGCAATTTAATATTGGCATTTGAGAGGTTTTCCTTCCCACTGTAATTAGTTATTCAAGGAGAAAAAAAGAGATGAGGGAGGAGATGGTCAGGAATGATCACAGGGCTTGCCACCAGAGGAAATTCACAGTAAGCGAGGCAACATAAAAAGCAAATTAGAATTAAAGAACCAACGAAGGTTCTTTTTCTCCAAGATTACCATAATAAGGCACAAAGAAGCAGAAGAATTACTGTTTAATTACCACCCCAAATCTGTTCAATAATTAGATCGTTAAGGCTGGAGAGTGTAATTTCAATTAGCACCTCAAAGCCTTCGGGCACAAGGAAGGCTGTAGGCTATATTGGCACTAGTAAAGGATCAAGGTACCAAAATTTTAAAATGCTACAATGCCCTAATTTTACAAATGTTAATAAAGTGTAATGTTGTGCACTCATCAAAACAGACTACATAAAATGTTGATTCAGATTCTTCCCTATGAGGTGGTATTTGCTGCTCTATGCAAGCATAATACATCCGCCACGTTTGGGCCATTAACTGCTTGCCTAATTCAACAACAAGAGTTCCATGCGGAGTGCACTGCTCTAAAATGAATGAAATGGATACAGACCGGAAAACTACATCATTTTGAGAGGTGGCACAAAACTGAAAATTGTTTTGAAGGATGCACAACCACATATTTGTTAGGATTTAAATTTAAATGTTTTTAAACCATCTCTTTTCAAAAATGGCAGTACTGTTTTCTGCTGTAGCACTGCCACCCCATAGGTTACATATGGGACTGCAGCGCAACTGTGTGGTGACTAGTGGTGCATTTTCTGTCAAAGATGGGTAAATTATGAGTTAGCACCAGCTTAGCTTATTGACAATTAAATGTTTTCAAAAGAGTAGTCTGTCTTGCCAATTAACCACAGAAGTCAGGAAGTTTAGAAAGTTAACGTATAACTACGTTCATTAGGGTCACTAGCTAAATAAATAATTCGCAATAGTATCTCTATCTTTATCTTTATTTGGATCTCCATTAGCTTTGGCTAAGGCCATCGCTATTCTTCCTGGAGTCCACACCCAACACAATTATCTTTACACTGCAGTATATTACAATAAAACACACCACACAACAAGACAACACAAACAACAACCAAGAACAACTCACAACAATCTACAAAATAAAGACACAAACATATATACAGTACGGGACCTAGTTCACATTAACTGTACCTCTGAAATGTAGCTATTAACCTAATTCATAAATGGTCAGATGGTCAGGTATATATCAACATACTTTAGACGTGATTCCAGTATATTGCATTTACAAAAATATCATTTGAATTTCATAAAGCTCATCAAACTAACACTAATTACTTGTACCCAGTAGCCACAACTAAACATCAGCAGACACCGAGAACTGTTTTGCTAATAAATACTCTTTCAATAATTCTTTAAATCTATATTTGTTTTTTTCTTGAATGATACGTCCCGGCAGAGCATTCCATGTCACCATGGCTCTAAACATTACCGTACTTTTCATCTTGTTTGTTTTCACTTAAGGTAGAGTAAATCTACCTTCCATAGCATGCCTGGTGTTGTATACATGTTCATCAGAACTGAAAGACAGACGTTTTGTATAAAACCCTTGGCTGTTTAGTCACTGATATTTTCCAAATAAAAGCAAGTAATGAGGCAATAAATCTGTTCTTTACATTCAACCAAGCAAGGCAGTTATGCATTGCACTGAAATTTGTTCGATATGGACAACGAAGTAAACATCGTGCTGCTTTATTCTGAGCAATTTGCAGTTTCTTTATAGATGATGTGGCAGCGCACGACCAAACATCTGAGCAATAGTCTAAGTGTGATAAAACAAGACTTGTAATGACACTTCCCCTTAAATATAAAGGTAAAAAAATCACAGCATCTCCTTATAGTCGAAAGACTTCTGCCCATTTTATTTATTACTTTCTCAATGTGTTTAGACCATGTTAATTTGCTATCGAATAGTATTCCTAGAAGTTTGGTTTCTTGCACTTGTTCTACCGCCACATCATTTTCATATAGCTTTAGTTTCGGCTCATTCATTAACATTTTTTGACCCAAACACAATGCTATTTGTTTTAGAGATATTAAGAACCAGTTTATTGTTGGTTATCCATTCTACTACTGCTTGAAGTTCCTGATTTATAACACTACTCAGTTCATCCGTTGTGGGTTTTGCTGTGTATATTGTGGAATCATCTGCATACATCGAAATTTCAGCGTTCTTTAGGGTCAATGGTAGATCATCGGTAAATACTGAATATAGCAATGGACCGAGACTACTTCCCTGTGGGACTCCACAATCAATTACTTTTGCTTCAGACAAATTTCCATTAAATAAGACTGTTTTCTGTTTTTCAAGTAACTTTCTAGCCATCAGATTGCAGTCAATCTAAAACCATTTCTGCAACAACAAATTGTGATCAATGATGTCGAAAGCAGCACTAAAATCCAATACTACTGCTCCCATTAGGTGTCTGTTGTCAATTTCTCGTAGCCACTCATCAACCATTTGAGTGAGAGCTGTGACAGTGGAGTGCTCTTCCCTGTATGCATGTTGATAATCAGTGCTCAAATCATTAGATGCAAAATAGTGCTGTATTTGTTTAAATGCGATTTTCTCCATGATTTTACTAAGAGCAGGCAGCAAGCTTATTGGTCTGCTGTTCGAGCCACAGAAAGATACAACAGAATTCTTGGGTAATGGAATAATTTTTGCCATTTTCCATGCCTGAGGAAAAACACATTTCTTTATGCTTAGATTGAATACATGACAAATTGGGGTGGAAATCAAGTTTGCTGCCAGTCTGAGCAATTTCATGTCTATATTATTGACTCCGGCTGGTTTATCCTTAGATTCAAGTAACAATTTTTCTACCTGACTGACTGTAACTGTAGTAAATCTGAACTCACACTTTTTGCCTGCCATAATTTGATTTCTTATGAGGGAATATGATTGTGCGTTATCTGCTAGGCTCATCTCATTTCTGAGTTTATTTACTTTACTTACAAAATAATTAATGAGGTGATTCGCAATATCCAAAGGCTTAGTTATAAAACGTCCCTCTGATTCTAGAAATGATGGGGTAGATTTAGATTTTCTGCCCATTATATTATTTAAAGTATTCCATATTTTCTTGCTGTCATGCTTTATGTTGTTAAATAAGTTTTCATAATGAATCTTCTTTTTCTTTGTATTCAACTTGGTTACATAATTTCTTAGCTTTCGATAAACTTGCCAATCTGATTCATAATTAGAGCTAATTGCCATTTTCTTTGCATTCTCTCTCTGTTCCATGCATTCTTTTCATTTATTATCAATCCAAGGTGATGTAACACTTCCAGCGGATATCTTCTTCACAGGTGCATGTTTATTAATGATTTCCTCAAAGAGATTATTGAAATTTTCTACTGCATCATCAGGATCATTTTTCTCTAACACGCTGTCCCAACAAATATTTCTCACATCTTCAATAAAGTTGTTTTCACTGAACTGTTTGTATGACCTTTTAAAGATGATTTTGGGGCCTGCACTTGGAGCCTTTGTTTTCCTCAGAATCGCTACCAGGTTGTGATCACTACAGCCCACTGGTATGGATATTACTTTGGTGCATAACTCGGCTGAGTTAGTAAAGATGTAATCTATGCAGGTTGAGGTTCTAGACCCATCTCTTTTAACACCCACTCTAGTTGGCACAGTTACCATTTGTTTTAGCCCACATGCATTTGTGATTGAGAGAAGCTTATTTTTTAGTGGACAGTCTGTTGCGTTCCAGTTTATGTTGAGGTCTCCCAAGAGATAGATTTCATTAGTCAAGTCACCAACTCTGTCAATCATATCACAAATTTTATCCAAATAACCGGAATTTGTATTAGGAGGCCTATAGCAACAACCTACTAATAAGGGTGCTAGATGAGGGATATACACTTGCAGCCATATCGTTTCAATCTCATTTGACATTAGGTCCCGCCTTATTTTTACAGGTATGTGATCTTGAATGTAGCTCGCGACCCCACGTCCATTCATTTCTATCCCTCCTATATATACTATATCCATGTATGCTTACTGCTGAATCATCAAATGTAGAGTCAAGATGAGTTTCTGAAATCACTAGAATATGTATATTTCCCTTTAAAAGAATGCTAGAAATATCAATTAATTTATTTCTTAGGCTGCATATATTGATATGAGCTACCTTTAATCCCTTCTTAGATAATTTAACTGAAGTCATTATTCAAACTCATTAGTTTCTTCCATCACCTTTATTAACTGAACCATCTGATAGATACAACCTCTACAACTATTCATTCAATCATATCTAGGCCCAAACAAAACTCGAGATACTGACAGCCACCGACCAAAATATATCACACACACATTCATCCACATTAAACACAAAACACCCTTATGATCCCAATGATCAGTGATCATTGTGAAAAATAATGGCAGTGTCCTGTTTTCCCTGCTCACCACTTTAACAGCAATAATAATAATAATAATAATAATAATAATAATAATAATAATAATAATCACTACAATACTATAATAATGAATTGAACTGGGGATCCCCTTTAACCAAGGAATATTCTAATAACTGAGAAGTCTTTATCTTGGCGGATCTTGCCCGATACTTCTTAATCAGTATTGTGCAGTCACGTGAGAGAGACCACCCAATCAGCAGCATCTGCCATCACGTGACCAGAAGTTGTCAACCAAAACTAAGTTCTCTTTGCAGCCTCTGCGGCAGTCAGTTCAGTTCAAGTATGAGAAACAAAGGTAAATAAAAAGTTGGTCAAGAAGGAGGGGCAATAATTACATCGTCCACCAGATGTGCTCGCATGATCTCCGCCGGCGGTTTGTAAGAAACTGTGTGACGTTAGGACCCTCTTTTCCTTCAGGGAGTCCATGAACACAAATGCTGTTTCTCCTGCTGCAATCTTGAGGGTCTGCTAGTTTTGCTTCCATTGCCATTCATGACTTTGCTTGTGAACTGAGTGTACACTCCACTTTTTCTGTGCGTTTTTCCAAAGCTTCATTGTCTGCTCTATGTGCTTTCGTTTCTTCCTTAAGGGATGATAAATCTGATTGAAGGGAATCAAAACGTTGCTCTAGGCAGATAAATCTTTCCTTGGCGATAGCTTCAGCCTTGGAAAAATGCTTCTCCATAGCAGCTTCAATCAGCTTAATTGTCTCAGTAGAGTCCATTGTTGACATGCGCTCCGAGTTAGACGACTTTGCACTGTTTCAGGTGTGCCTTGGCATCAAATGAAAGGTCCTCGGAAATTCTTTTTGAGCAGTTGTACAGTTGCCTTAGACAACTGATCAGTTTAAGGATTAACAACTTAGTAGTTACTTCACTTTCCGTGGGCATAGTGCTGAGAGCACAGGACACACACGACTACACCTGGGCAGCCATATTGGTGTGTTGTTTTCTCCTGCCTACACTGAAATCTAAACACAGCACAACAAGGACTTAAGTCATTGTGTAAAGATGGTCCAGTTGGAGACTGTAGTCTGTAGAAAGCACCAGATCAGCACGCTATGGCACAGCCTACTGTGGCTAAGGTCACTGGTCCCCTAAACTGCCTGTGTCCTGCCTACAGCCTAATAGGATTGGCCTTTTAGGCTAACAGGAGGGTATTTGTACTTGTGCTGCTTTGCGCCAAAAAGTGGAGCAGGCACGTCTGTCTCCACAGGGTCAAAGCAAGCGCAACAATCATGTATTCTGACAGACACAAGCAATGTGAACAGAGGTGCTACTGGAAAAAAGGCTGAATTGTTTGAATTGTTTGTTGTCCTGACATGACACTGTTGATAGTTACATGTCGGTGTGTGTGTTGCTATGCCTTCTCTGTACTGTATTTGGAATTTACAAACAAGGCAAATTTAAAATGTAAAATTTTTGATAATCCACTAAGCAACTAAGTCACCTGAAAAAGTGCAGGGCAGTAAATGCCCCATTACTTCACATACAAAGAAAGATGATTAATTTTAACAGTTGATTGTGTCAGTCTAAGCTAAACAGTACTTTTAGCAAGTAAAACATCTGCTGACATTGTTGCAGGGCTGGTTCCAACAAGTGAGATATTTTCTCTTTGTTGCACAGATGGGCTTAAAGGTATCAACACAATATCGTTACTTTACAAGGGGAACTACGGCCCACTCTGTCCTGCTGGAATAGATTACAGTAGCAAATGCCCCCTAACCCCCATTTCATAACAGTCACAGATGTAGGAACTCTAAACTCTTTTGGATGATGAAGACTCTAAACAATAATACTAAGTAAGACAATCCCCATTTTCAATTGGGTTTATCATCCCTTAAAATCTTTCATAAACTATTCCATCAATGCACATTTCATTAACAATATTAGAACTATTTATTTACCCATCCAAATAGATTAATGTTTTCCTATTTTTCTAAGGTATCAATTTAGCATTGATAGCATGGCACCAAGTACGTCATCAGTACCTAAGTCAAAATTCAAGTATTAATCCCCCAATATTCAGCACACGTGCTACATGAACGAACTTTAGGCCTGTTTCCACCGAATATGTCCCTGGTAGTATTTGGGGGGCAGGAACTACTACAGGAACATCCTCTCGCTCAGCCCTCTCAACTGTCGTGTCTCCACTGAGAGGAAGGTTTCTGTAATGTTACCGGGCTCTGGATGTGACATACTCGTTGCGCGTTTGACCGGGGTGTCAAAATGCATGTTGTTAAAAAAGCGTGTTGTTAGCGTAAGCTAACGTTAGCTAGCACCTTAGCGTTAGCTTGGTAGTGTTGGTCGTGTTGCTAGGGACGCTAGCTAATGCTGGCTATTTTGTCGCTTTCTGTTGGAAGCACATCGCGGCGTGAGTAAATCCAATCAGCACCAAGTAAACCCCAAGCCCCACCCAGGAGTTTTTCAGGGCCATTCAGAGTACATACCCCAAGGCAGGGACTTTTTTAGTCCCTGTAAAAGTTCCAGAACTCTGTCCTTCGGGGGTGGTTCCTGCGGTGGTGACACGCAACAACGGCCCTGGCCCCGTAAAATTACCCCGAAGTTCCTGCGATGGAAACGGGCCTTTTGTCTACTGTAATATAATTCCAGGGTGGACAGGATCACCAAGAGCTTTCAGAGCAAAAATGTTTAGCTCTACTGTGATCAACCCAAGACCAACCAGCTGGCTTTGCTTGACTACATTATTGACCACCACTGATTTTGACTTCCTTGTTGAATCGTTGTAATAACTGACCGTGGCGCTGTACCTGAGCACTGCTGTGCAGGAATCTGCTGGGAACTACAGGGGGAGGACGGCCGCGGGAACTGCATCTGCTCTGACCCAGGAGGGGGAAGGAACCCCACCGACGAGCTGCACAAAGAGAAAAAGTGAGAGAAATAGCTAAGCATGATTCTGAAGCAACAAAGGAAGCACATCCTTAGCACAGCATCACTGTGGAATCAGAATTCAGTCAGGGTGGAAGGGGGTGCTGATTAATCTATGAATCAAAATGTTTTCCTTTGCCATTTTTTTTTTATTGCTATGCTGACTCTGACTGGATATTTTGTCTTTATTTTAAGGCATACATTATTTTATTTGAGGTGGAAATTAATGTTATGACCCAAACAAAGATCTGCTTCCAGTGGCATTGTGGATATCATCACAAGAATTAGAGACGTTAAACAAAAAACATGAAGCATACACAGCTACACAGCTGAGCTTTGTGTGATGAAGCCTAGAATAAATGTTAAAGCACCATACTAGTGATTTTGAATGTTTGGCCAATTTACTATAATTTACCCACATTTTACAATGTAACAAACCATTTTGTAATTCATGCAGGGGTGCTACAGGTTTCACAACATATCATTAAAACCCTTTGATTTTCAAATTTGATTTTTTGGTTGAAGCACCCACTTATGATATGCAAAAAATTTCCCCAGGGGGCACCTCATTAGCTCACCTGGTAGAGCGTGTACCATGTCTCAAGGCTACGTCTTGACTGCAGCAGCCTGGGTTCAAATAGTTTGAATACAGCCCAAGCCAACTGCTGCATGTCTTCCCCCCTCCCCTGCCTTTCCTATCTCTCTCTACTGTTACTATCAAATAGCAGAGTAATGCAAAAAAAAAAAAGTAATCTTTAAAACGTTTCCCCAGGGACAGTTTTCCAGCAGAGACTGCACACTGCCCAATTCCAAGTCATCAAAACACAACAGTGCTGCTGCTTTTAGGAAAACTAATGCTTTACATTTTACGTGTCTCAAAATTAATTTTCATATCCTAGTGGAATGTATGGAAACCAGTGGAAAAACGATAACAGAGTATTAAAATATGACTGTTTGCTTTGGGAAAAGATTAGCAGAAATGTCAAGTATATACATTTTGTAGATATTAAACTAAACATGTATTACCAGCATGTTCCTTTGAAAGCTCAAAATGAATTTGTCTGATTTGCTTATCATTGTCCTTGTAAATATAATTCAGTTTCTCACAGTATAGCATTTTAAAAAACAGTAGCCAAAAATAGAATAGAATAACAGAACTGCAGTAATTACAGAATCACAGTAAATATCGAATTGGCAACTAAGTATTGTGAATCAAATGATATCCAGAGGTCCCTGCTGATTCCCATCCTAGAATTCAGCCCAGTGGCCTTAAAATGGACTGAATTAACCAAGTGTAACAAAGTGTACACTGAGGATCAATAACCTGTATTACATTATAATACCGATAACTCTTCTCATTAAAAAATCCTGGGGGTCAGGAACAGGGCTTCAGACCTAATTTTCAACCAAATCAAAACAAATCAAGGGCAATACGCATTTATCATCCATCCTCGGTAACCAAATTACAGGCATGCCACTTCCAGTTTTTTGCTTTCAAGGCACCTCCATCCTGATTTAATAAGGATATAACCAAAGCGAAGGGTAATGCGTCAGCTCAAAGCACAGAGGCAGCTGCTGCAGACAGGCAGGCACCCTGAGGAATAGTGTGCATCTGCACAGCAGCCAAAATGAAGGATGGTGCAGAGAGAGCCGCCTACCACGTGGGACCATCGCTGTTATATTAAGACTCACTAGATATCTGGCCTTATAAATCATCTTGATCTTGGCCTACTAAAATAGAGGCCCCTAAAGAGAGGTGTGTGTCTGTGTGTGTGCGCACGCGCGCGCAGAGAGACATTTAGGAGTGACCGCTTCCTTCTTGTAGATAGCACCATCAAAAGCAGAATATGAGAAGATAAAGATGAGACTGACCAGACCGAAAGCTAATATAAAGAATACACAAATATATAAAGCCTGACAGGTTTTCACAGCAAACTTTCCATAGCTTGTCATTAACTACTTGCATGCTGGAATCACTAGGGTAAATTTAAACAACCATCAAATCATCAGAACCATTCCAGTGATTTTGTATGTTAAACACATATCTACAAAAAGAATATACAGTACTTCATGTTTCTGCTAATCTTTTCCCAAGGCAAGCAGTCCTATTTTCAAACTCTTTCCTCCCTTTTCTCCAGCCATCGGTTTCCATTCATTTGACTGTGATATGAAAATGAATTTTCAGAGACTTCAAACTTTCTTCACAACAATTTTCCATCATTGTAATAAAATCGTGGACATTAGTTTTCCTAACAGCAGCAGCACTGTTGTGTTTTGACGATTTGAAATTTGGTATTGTGAAACAGCCTCTCTGCTGGAAAAGAACCCCCTGAAAAATGTTTTAAAAGCCCCATGCTGTACACTTTTCCAGGGTTTTATTTGAACTGTTGATATCCCTAGCAAGATGTATTTGTGGTTTTCAGTACCTGTGGTCCACTAAATATAGTTTCACAGTTCCTCTCTCTCACCTTTGTCCCGGAGCTCTGGCAGCACAGTTCGTTTAGCCAATCAGAAGAGAGAATCAGCACCTCTCCACTGACTGGCTGACTGTTTTCTGAGTGATATATGGTCGGGCCAATCACAAGCAAGAAACGTTATCAACGGTACTAATGAAAAACTTTACAACTGCCGAAAATGTTAGTCTTGATGAGACAGAGACAAAAAAAATCACGTAACGGGTGCAGAGTTGGCGTTGGTCCAGACAATGTGGGGAGAACAGTGTACTGTACCAACAGTTTCTTTGCGAAACCGACATTGTATTGTGTCGGGTTGATAAAACAGTCGGCGCTGAAATGAGCTGAAGAGACGAGCAAATTCCTGCGGGACCCGGGAAAAAATGACCATCAGCCACTGGTCTCTAACGTGTGTTTGCTTTGGAAGCCTGTGCAATGAAACATGAGTCTCCTTGCATCCATCTATGGCGCAACGTTTCTTCGACATGTCGCTAACTTGTTACCTTGTTACCTGGGGAACGGAGGCGGAGTAGCCTTATGTGTGACATCACAGGAAGAAGTGCTGTCCACTCGTCTTAAAAGGGAGAGTTTCCAAAAAATGGGCTGTGTGCATTTCTCCGTTTATCACAGGTTTAATGAATGGGAAAGTATTTATGTGGCCCCGGAGAACTTCCCTATCACCAAAAAACAACAGCAGTAGAGAGTGACAGGAAAGGCAGGAGGGAGAGGGGGAATGACAGCAGCAAAGGACCCGGGCCATATTTGAGCCCAGGCTGCTGCAGTCAACATGTAGAGTTGATACATGGTATGCACTCTACCAAGTAACTGAGTGGCCCCCAGGGAGATGTTTGCTTTGCAAAACAAATGGTCAGTTCCGTGGTTTCTGAATGGTCACAACTTACAATCAGAACATTATAAGGTGGCTGTTTCAAACAAAAATTCATATTTGAAAATCAAGGGATTTTGGTTATATGTTGTGCAATCTTTAGTATCCTCACATAATTTGCAAAATGTTTTGTTCCACTGTAAAATGTGGCTAAATTGTAGTAAAAGAGCCACATATTCAAAATCAATCTAGCAAACTTATTACCAATTTTTGCAACCAAAAGCTGATGCCTGGTTGTTAGCTTGACAACCACTTATAAAAGCTATCATTGGGGCCTGCCTGACTTGGACCATAAAAGGAGAAATGTCATTTGCTGCTGTACCTCATAGAGTTCTGTTGGTTAGGTGTGATAACACTGTAGTAAACCTGGACACTGGAGGCTGGCATGGGCCCCTGGTTAGACTGGCTAGGGATGAGGATTGGCTGCTGATATGTCTGCTGCGGTACACCCTGCGACCCTTGGGGCATGGATACCTGGAGAGACAAGAGCCACATATGTTCTACCAAGAAATCTTAGATGTATACCCATTTTTCACTTTCTAAGCTGTTAGCATGCATGAGAAAAATGATAACACATTGACCTTTTGGATTAGATTCAATTAAGTTAGTCAGTTCAGCTGAAAAGTTTATATATAAGTTAATATAGCATGACAAGAAAAAAAAATACACACCTGATAAGATGGCATGGAGGGATACTGGACCATCATGCCTTGCATCTGATTTCCCATATTGCTATGCTGGCCACTGACTAAGTTTTGACTTTGTGGCTGTTGAACTCCTATCATACTCTGAAAGCTCTGTGGTTGATTTGGCATCACAGTTTGGTAACCTGGAGCGATACATACAAAAGGAAGAAACGGGTTATTATTATTACCATCTTTTTTTTCTTTTTTTTTAATAGCAAAAATAAATGACACATAGCTACACATGACTGAAGAATTGGGCATTTTAAAAGTAGCTCCATGAGACCAAAAACACCATAATTTCATTTGCTAAAGTCAATGATTCACTCAAATCAAAATAAAACACCTAGGTAAATAAACTGTCTTTCCATTTTAGTTTCACTAGAAAATATCACCTCTAGGGAGATATTGGGAGGAAGGAAACATTGCAGGGACATTCTGGGACAAGAACCTCTGAAACTAATAACTGGTACTTTTCCTCCTCTGGGCAAAATACATCAGTGTAAGCGTTACCAGCAATGGCTGCTGCCATATAAATGCACATGGAAAAAAACTGTCCAATGCAAGTGTCAGGATAGCAGAAACAGCAGAAAGCAAAGAGAGGGAAGGATCTGGGAAGGGCTGGGCAATTCAGTGTTGCCTGGCTTTTGAGCAGAGCGGCAGTAATCAATTTGGCCAAGATGAGATGAGAAGTGGGACAATAGGGAAAAAATGACCTCCAGCTGGAAGCGGACCAGGCTGACTATTTTTTGGCAGCGTTCTCTCAACCTCCGCTTACAGAGCATGAAGTGAAAAAAAAATTAAAAATAAAATTCAACATTCTGTCTGTGGCACACTGAACATAAGAAAAGCTGAAGGAGTCTCAATTGACTACCTCTGATCTACCTTGAGAAAAACACCAACTGTCATGCTAGGATATAGGTGTTAACAGGCTTACTGCCCAGCCTCTTAGCAGATACACTGATGCTTCTGCTGGCTTAAATTCAAAAAGGACATCTTTCACCTCTTTTTGACCAAAACAGTTTGGGTTCCTAAACTGCTTGCATTCAGAACTCTCGGAACCGAGGTGCTAACTAATGAACCAGCCCACTTTTGCACCAGTTTGGAGCAGAATCTAAATACTGACTACAGCATTGCTGTGGCTGAATTTAGCCCTAATCTGCTGGTTTACTGGTCTATGACCCAGCACCCTTCATAATACTCCCACATATTACCCGGTCCAGTGCCACTTCTCACTAGAATGTTTTTGGAATCTCTGTACTCCTTCCATTTTTATAATGTGTTGTTAATTTGATCCCAGGTTTTTATGAAACCAGCCTTCGACAACTCTTCACCAATTCTGAGATAAAATGTATTTATTCTAGTACTCACTTCAATCTTCCATCAAATTCAGGAATGTCCAAAATGAAAGCAACAGTTTTGTTTCTTCTGCAGACCACTGCATGCCCTTTGATTTCTCTGTCATCTCCATCTTTCCCTATAGAATAATACATACACTCTGGTCCACTTGGTCCACTTCAGGTCCAACTATTTTTTGTTCCAGCTGGGAACCAACTTTTCAAGTTTCTAATAGGGATGGGTACGATTACTCGAGTACTCGTTGTTGACGTCAGTATTCGAGTTACATCTTACTAGTCGAGGACCTGCGCGTTTTGGCTGCAACTCATTTGGTGTCACATGCACCATGTCAGCCGTGACCAGGAGGAGTGACATCTGGAAATACTTTGACAAAAAGGACGACGATAACGTGCAGTGCAAGATATGTGGCACTGCACAGAAACACCAGCTCAATGCTTAACCACATGTGTTTAAAGCACAACGAGAAAACAGCAGAGATGCTAACAGACAGCCTCACATCACATCTTCTTCTAGTCCTGTTAACACCAGCTAACTGCTAGCCCCGTTAGCACCAGCTAACCGCTAGCCCTGTTAGCACACTCCAATGTGATGATACCAGAGCGGAGAAGATTAGATTTATTTGAACTTTGTATTTATGATTTAGGCTGTTGATTGACAGTTCCGTGTGAAGCGACACAGAACAGAAGTCCACACCGCTGTGACGTCTGGCAGCTGAACGTTACAACAACGTGACTGAAGGACTTGTTGCGGTTGTTCAGTAACTGCATTTGGAAACGCACTTGGTTTACAGTGTTGGCCGTTTATTCACATAAATGGTTTATTATGATTTAATAATGTTCTCTAACAGCCAGAAGCTGGTTCCTAGTAAACGACAGGCCATGTCGTGTCCAACTGGAAACACTAGCGGAACTGATGTTAAGTGCGGACCTCCCATAATTATTTTTTTACGGTAAAATATATAATTCGCGAGTAATCGATGACTCGTTCATAATGTAATTTGAGTACTTGAATATTGAAATCACTGAAAATGCCCATCCCTAGTTTCTAACAAATTTATTTTTAGTCAAATGCTCAAAATGATTCAAAATTACGTTCATGAACTGGAATGGAACCAGTTCCTTGTTGGTTGAAAAAGCCTATTTACTAGGACAGCGAACCTATACAGGAATTTAGCCATCATTACTGGTGTCCTTCAAATCACGCCATCCAGGTAAATATATATTAGTTTTTTTGCACTTCACAACAACAACAGAGTAGAGGTATGTTTAGTGGCTCACTCTACCCATATGAATCTGACTATTGAAAGAAAAAACAAACAAACAAATAAATAAACAATAAACATTATATCCAGTATTGAAATTGCACAAATGACACAACAACCTTCTGGATAGTTAAATAAACATTTGAGTCTTAAAGAAGCTGCTTAATAATTAATTTGTCTACTGGAAGACTACATGCAGCAATATAGTAGCGAGACCAGAAGTATCTCTGAGTGATTAGGCAGTACAGATAATGATCAAAAGCAACTTTAATATGGCAGTGGATCATAGAGAAAAGAGCTGAAATCAAAGTGAGCACAGAATAACATCAACAGTCTGTGACAGAAAACCAATTGGAAGGCTTGGAATTTGACAGACAGGAGACCTCATTATTTGACACCTGTCCTGAAGGAGGCTCAAAAATAGGCAGGCTGGCTGAGGGATGGTATTTTGTTTGCTAGTAGATTAATAGGAGAGGAGGAGGAGTGAGGGGCAGGAAAAGAGACCGGTTCACTGTGAGAATCATAGGCCTCTCAGACAGTGCCCCGGCCCCGTCTCCAGACTCTCTTGTTCCAGCACAACCCAGCATGGGATTCAAGACAACTGAAAGCCATATAACCATAAGACATAATGCTCCCATAATGCACTGGGAGACATTTGCCCACAGAACCTCATAGCCTTACCCACATTCACAACCAAAGTAACAGATGCATATACAATGGCAGCACGGTAAAAGAAGAGACCCCAAAGCATTTCACTTTTCTGATGTTGCTGGCACGGTGCATCCTTTTCCTTCCATAGGCCTGTGAATAATATTGCAGTTAGCTAAGCATAATGGGGTAGGAAACAATGCTAATTGTCTTTTTGACTGGGGATTGGTATTGTGAGGGCTAGAAATGCAAAACAATGGCCAACACAGCAAGAAAAGCTCTACAGTGTAATTAGCTCTTCACTCTGCTCTTTTGCCCTGGGGGTGCTGCCTAATTTCCCTGCTGCAGTTTGCTCCAGAGAGGCCTATTGTCAACCTGCCACAAGAATGGATAACCAAAGAAAACAAAGTCCTGGGAGTGAATAAAAAACATTAAGAAGCGGTGGGCATCTGGTTTGAGAGTGAAGAGGTGACCCCCACATTATGCTCCACATTACACAATAAAAGGGATCAAAAAACAAAAATGCACATGTGGAAGGAAAAAACAGGAATCATACTAGGAAAATTACACTAGGGCTGGAACAATAAATTGATAATTCAATATACAGTGCTGTGAAAAAGTATTTGCCTCCTTCCTGATTTTTTTTTTTTTTTTTTTT
>OMLB01007025.1:1480-17129 GCA_900302555.1 Myripristis jacobus | reverse complement strand
AAATGCGTTTTCTTTATTTTCATGACTATTTACATTGTAGTTATGTACTTAACAAAAAAAGGTGAAATAACTGAAAACATGTTTTATATTCTAGTTTCTTCAAAATAGCCACCCTTTGCTCTGATTACTGCTTTGCACACTCTTGGCATTCTCTCCATGAGCTTCAAGAGGTAGTCACCTGAAATGGTTTTCACTTCACAGGTGTGCCTTATCAGGGTTAATTAGTGGAATTTCTTGCTTTATCAATGGGGTTGGGACCATCAGTTGTGTTGTGCAGAAGTCAGGTTACTACACAGCCGACAGCCCTATTGGACAACTGTTAAAATTCATATTATGGCAAGAACCAATCAGCTAACTAAAGAAAAACGAGTGGCCATCATTACTTTAAGAAATGAAGGTCAGTCAGTCCGGCTTTTTTTGTTAAGTACATAACTCCACATGTGTTCATTCATATTTTGATGCCTTCAGTGAGAATCTACAATGTAAATAGTCATGAAAATAAAGAAAACGCATTGAATGAGAAGGTGTGTCCAAACTTTTGGCCTGTACTGTGTATATTAAAAAAAATGCCAGCTTCTTAGATGAAAACTACCACCTAAAAAACTGAATTTTTTAAAAATGATTTCAGTTTTTCCCAAATGGAGAGCATCATGGCCAATGGAAATTAAGTGCTTGTAAACATCAGTTTTTGGCTTATGAAGCATTTGATTTTTATTAAAAACAAATGTCTATGTTGTCTCAATAAAAAACACAGAATTTTATCTTGAAACTGAATTTTTGACAGGACTTTAAATGGACGGTGGCCATCCTGGACCCTGCTGGCTGCCTTGGGTCTTACCTCCAAGCCAAGATGAGAGTGCAGTCAGCCAGGATGCAAATGCGAGCCAGCTCCTTCAGCGAATGATGAGGATCTTTCTGCAATGTGAGAGCAACATGAAATCTGTCAGGTGCAAAGAAGCGCTGCAAAGATTAAAAAAATAACCTCAAATCAATGCTACATCATTTATAAGTAATCTTTGGGTCATTTTTTCACTCACCACATCTACTTGTACCAGCAGAACTCGGAGGGTGAAGGTCTGTCCCAGCTGCTTGAGACGATTGTGGATGTAGTTGGGGTTGAGGTTGTGGTACCTCAGGCTTAAGACCAGGAGATAAACCAGTGTCAAAGTGAAAGGAAAAAAAAAATAAATAAAATAAATAAATATGCTTTTGTACTGTCAGCTTATCAAATATCAGGACGAACAGCATGAGTATGTTGTGTACACCAGGGCTAACAAAAGATACAAAAAAAGTAGACACTAGGGCTGAATGATATAATTTCAAAAAATCATTCTGTGATTCACTTTACAGATATTACAATTTGCTGTGGTCTGAACCAAACCAATATGTTTCCTTTCATCTGGAAAATACAGTTTGTAGGCAATGACATCTCTGTGGCATGTACTTATTTCAGCCCTAGTACACACACACACACACACACACACACACACACACACACACACACACACACACACACACACACAGCAATATCTATCTTGTCGATATCATGACTAGATATCATCTGGGATTTCAGATATTGCAATATTGTGAAAGAGCATTAAGTGTTGTATTTTCCTGGTCTTAAAGGCTGCATTACTGTAAAGAAGATCAATTTTCTGAACTTATTCCACTGTGGTCTCCACCTGCTGGGTCTTCATAATCACATTACTGATGAAAGTTTAGCAAAAATCTCTTATCTTATGAGCGCAACAACAGTCATCCCTACAGCATAGTCACAACATTGATATTAATATTTCATTTTGTCAATATAGTCCAGACCTAACACACACACACACACACACACACACTGTTTAAGAGCATTAAAAAAACCAAAACCAAAACAAACAAACAACCAAAACAAACCTCAAAAAGAGAGCACAGGTTGTCTGTCCCAAGACATAGTCTGGTACAACTTCTCCAAACTCCCAGGGGACACTCCTCACAAACTTCAGGATGGGATTTCCCCTCTGAATGGGAGACAGCACATAGCGACCAAGAAATTACTAAATAATTTCAATTTCATGCAAAAAGCTAGTCCAGCTGTTGCCTGAGTCAAACAGCAAAATGCACCGACTGTCATGCATACCTGTCGAGGACTGACAATGATGCTGCTCCCTGAGCCCACTGGTTTGGGACCCAGGTTCAGGCCTGGTTCTGACCTTTGACCTTCTGTCTGTATTTGGTCAGCGCCAGTCATCTCCCTCTCCTCTCTCTTCTCACCTGCTAAAGGTGCACTCTCCCCACTGCCAGTCCCTCCAGCTGAGACCTGAGGGGTCACACAGCCCTGAGAGACAGAGGCCCCTGCACCAGCTCCACTCTGCAGATATTGTGTGTTTGCAGCCTGCTTCACCGTGTCAGCTCCTGCTCCAACACACTGGACCGGCTTGGTTGTGTGCTCTGTGTGAGGGTTGGAGGACACTTTACTCTGGACGATGTATTGTGCGTAAGACAAGGGCTGGCCTGCTGACTGAGGTGCAGATCCAGATGTGGCTGAGGTGCTTGGTCCTCCCATGGATGAAGGCTGAAACTGACGCTTGAGCTGGAATACAATGACATAAATATGTTGAGAATAATGGCCGAACAATCCCTTTATACCAGCTATCCGTAATCTAATAGATTTATACAAAAAAACAGTAATGCAAATTAAACAGCACAGTTTATATTAAGAGAAAACACACATTGTGGCAGCTGTAAGGTTAGCGTTAGCAAGCTAATAACTCTGCCTGAGCTACTGACCGGAGCTCTTTCCTTAGTGAAAGCAGAGTCATCTAGGTTGATGTTAAATATCTTCTTCTCCATGTCTCAACTGATGATTTTTGTAAAATAAAGGCATACGATTAGTTGAGCCAGTGTAAATATCATAGCATTTTGAAAGGCTCCTGTCGTGTGAAACGATCAGGCTCAGACGCTGATCGCAGAATAATCGATGACTGACGCTGAAAAAAAAAAAAATTTTCGCCAGCAGAGGGCGCCAGTGCTCACCAGTGTGTAGTGATGTACAGGCTGAGACATGTGATACTGTCCTGAGAGAGAGTCTTCATTTGCCTCCTCCCCCTTTTACTTTTCACTCCTCTGTTTAGAAAAGAGAAAAAAAAATCCAATATTAATTTAATCGTTCAAAATCCTGATAACAGCCCAGCCTGTAAGGATCCAGTCTGTTTATTTGGTTAAACACTGTGATCTTGATGCTGTGCGTCTGATGTAATTACATTTTATTACATCATTATACTGCTAAGAAAGTACACCGTATTTGTAATAGTGGCTCACACATAAAGGATATTGGCCGAGCCTCCTGTGTAATAATAATAAAAAATTGTTTATTTCATCAGCCACAGTTATTTGGGTTAGTTTGTTTGCATACCAGGGAAATATTTGATGCCAAACCTAATAACCAATACTGAAATGTGGGCCTACTCAATGTCAGTATTTCATGTCTTTAGAAATAGGATTTCACTTATTTTCATCTTGTATGTAATAGTAGTAGTAGTGGTAGTATCAGTAGTAGTAGTAGAAGTAATAATAATAATAATAATAATAATAATAATAATAATAATAATAATAATAATAATAATAACAAACAATAACAATAATGGTTATTATTGTTATTAGTAGCAGTATTTATGATGATTCATCACAACGATAACAATAATAATAATGATTATTATCACTGTTATTAGTATTGTTGTCTTGGTGTTCCGTTTTCTTGGAAGTTGTCTTGGAGTTGCCTAGGAGATAGTGACGCCGCCATTCAAACCGCGCAGCATGGCATGTTGGGATACCTTTTACCATCATGGCGGATCAGTTAGTTGGCTAACGTTTACGGTTAGCATATTCAAAGATTTTTCGGTTTCGCTTGTCTAGACACTGCGGATACGGAGCTTACATACACAAAGACTGCAGCAACAGAGCATAAGCTGGGTAAATATGTGCCACGAAGTCGACTTCTCGATGAATGAATTACCGTGCTGTGTCTGACAAAACGTCTTAAATAGCTAACAGCATGCTAACCAGGCTAACGCTAGTCTGTTAGCTACTGGGCTGTCGACCGCCGCTGAGGCCGCAGCGTGCAGGCAGCATGTATGGTTTTGTTATTTCACTTTGTATGTTACCCGTTTTGTAAGAATTGTAGATTTATCTTTTGTCGCTAAAACGGAAGAACACTCAAGCCACATTGGTTTTATTAACATTAGCTAACGTCAGCTAACGTAAGCTGTCCTGGTGTATGAATGACTTTTTTGTCAGCGCAGGCCTGACTCTGTTTGGCTATCTAACATGGTAATGAGCTCGCCATTGCGATGCTAAAGTTTTTGTTGCATGTATCCCTGCAACCACTCGGCCCACCTGTAACCAACTGTGTTTGTCGATTGAAGAAAAACATGAAGAAGTCAGTGTGGTAAGAACAGGTGTTATATTTAAAAGCTAAAATGAGATTAAACTAGCCTGAGCAGTCGGGCTAGCATTAGCCACAGGCAGTAACGTAACGTTACCACATGACCTGGCGTAGCTGCTGCTTCATTGTTGCCTTCACAGTAATGTAATACAAGTCAGTTATTTCCAGAAAAAATACTGTCGGTGATTTTTGAGTCTAATATGTATTTGTTTGTGTGTTACACTCAGATTTTTTTTCCCGTGAATGTCAGTATTCCTCAGGTTTCTGTGCTGGTAGTGGGCAGGCGGCACAACTCCTTTGGTCGACTAACAATGTCCCTTTCGTAACTAACGAAGAACATTCCTCCTAAAATGCTTTTTTTATGCCTTCACACAGAGAAACGGGATAGGCTAAGTCTAAGAAGTATATATTTATATATAAGTATATAGATTTATAAATACGTAGATAGATAACTCTATAGAGTATGAATGTTGGTGGCTTACAAATTGTGGACTATAATAGGCAGCTGAATAATTTGTTGTCTTGTAAAGCAAATTTAGTGTGAGACACGGCTAAAGCTGTAATCAACTTCTTTTAAAAGAAAAAAAAAATACAGAAAACATAACAAATTGCAGCTTAAGCAGACAGATCTGAGCTGATAAGACCAGACTGGGAGTCAGTGACTTGATATAGGGCAGCAAATTGTACAAAACTGGAGATTTTCACACAGTTGTGAGACAGCACATAAACAGAGCAGTGTGTAGAGGACTGGGGGTTTGAATGGCTAAGGGGGAAATATTTATTGTGTCCCTGTCTTTATTACTGTTGAGTTTATGAATTTAGAATACACTCTGAAATTGTCTCAGAGGGCATCAGTTCAAACTCTTTACAAAGGGAATCATCAAGACAGGGTTGGCAACACATTTTACACACACACACACACACACACACACACACACACACACACACACACACACACACACACACACACAAAGAGCAATAATGAAATCACCTGTGAGTCAGCTAATCCTGTAGCCAAATTGAGTGCAAATGTAACCAAATGAGCAAATACAGCGTGGAACAAATTGAAATTAGTTTCCACTGATATATCAAAGTCTAAGCTAATAAGCATATCAGTCATTGTGCACAGCTCATTACAAAATGGTTAAGCTCATCAGATTTAGCAATCAGTTTTATTTAGTACCTGGGAGTAAAATGATGGCAAGTGCTTCATGTGTGTAGTATTATCTTATGATGCAGGCAAACAGATTTTAGCCCACAAAGATTATCGTGGTTGATGTGATGTGATGAAATTAACCCAACCGAGGTTATGCCGATCGAGAAATGCCTTGCAGCTTCCAGAGTTTAAGTTGAAAGGAGGGCTATCCTGGTGTATTCGTCATATTTTGGTACTCAAAAACTCAAAGGTGCAGTCATGGTCTTTTGCTTTGGTTTCTAACAAGGAAAGTGGGTAATTTTTTCCCAGTCATTTATGGCACTTTTCCACTAGCACCTACTTGGCTTGACTTGGCTCGACTCTACTCAGTTTGTAAGGTTTTCCATTAGGTGGTTGTACCTGGTAACAGGTACTATTTTAGTACCTACTCAGTCGGGGTACCAAACGAGCAGAGTCGAGCCGAAAATGTGACGTAAACAGAGTGCAGGCCACTGATTGGACAGGGAGCGACAACATATGAGAGGTACTCCTTCACAAAAACCAAACCCGCGATTTAAAAAAAAAAAAACAAAAAAAAAACTGGCCACAGCGACTGTGCGCATTGATCATCGCTGAAGTTGGCAAAGTCGGAAAATGGCAAGCAAACCGGTACCGTGGTCAAATGAAGAGGTGGAGACTTTTCTGTGCTTGGTGGCGGATCAAAGAATCCTGAGGGAGTTGGACGGTGTGCCGCCTTGCTATGACGACTCCACCCATGATGAGGTGGTACTCAGTTGCAATGGAAAACGACCGAAACCGAGTCGAGTTGAGTAGAGTCGAGCCAAGTAGAACCGAGTAGGTGCTAGTGGAAAAGCGGCATTAGGTGAGTGAATCCAGCCACATGGGCAGGATCTCAAGTGTTGCCCTCCAATCACAGTGGTCGCTCATTCTGCTGTGGTGCCAAACCCTCAAAAAAGCCTGTGTATTTTTGGGTACAGGGGAATCTCTGAAACATAAACTGTGAAAAAATACTTCTAATCTAAACTTCTTTTAAAAAAAAATGCTTGCATGGCTAAAACTATATTCTTGAGGTTGTCTCTAAAGTCTGGAAAGGCTCTTTTGATGCTTATTACTCTTGTAGTGAGTTGGGACGTGTTGAGCCAATGTCAAAGATTGATTCCAGGACCTGATCCTGGCATTTTTTGAAGTGATCAGGGTCAGCTGCAAAATGCTTGATCAGATTCTGATAAATATAATTTCCCTATTCTGCCCAATTTGTGTCAATTGTAGTAAGACGTAGTGCCACAAATCGTCACTTTTCACTGCTGTTACTTGTGGAAGTCAATCATCATGATCGGGTAGAGGAGCATGTTGTTGAAATGTCGGCAATTTGAATGCCTCCTGATATTCAAAGGTAATTTAGGCTCTGTTTACACCTGGCATTAACATACAACTTGGGTGACCCAGTAACAAGTGGACAGCTACAGGTGTGAATGTGTACTCAGGGCCTACTCACATTAGGCCCAGTTGCTCCGTATCGTGCTGAAGCAGGAATGCCCCCCTCCCCAGTCCCCCGCTGGCCTGCACTTACATTACCCAAAGCCCAAGCGTGATTGCCTCCGGTACGTCCGTCATCACGTTGAAATATGACACACGCACGGCCAGACGTCAATTATTGATTGTACGGTGCAGCCATGTGCAGTTAATCGCGCTGCGCGCATAAAACACTTTTGCGGAGGCAGGAGGAAACGTGGAAGGGACAGTCGCATGATTCACATCATATCCATGTGCATGCAGCGTGCACGACCGTGCATGAGTGCCCGTTCCGTGCTGAAGCACACCCCCTCCAACCGCGTCAGAGCGGGGAAAGTGTACTGTATTCAAGCACGGTACCGAGCGATCACACTAGTCAAATAATCTGGATTTTGGGGTCAAACATACTTGGGCACGGCACGAATAGGGTAATGTGAGTAGCCCCTCAGTGTGTCTTGAGACCCGATCTCTCAGACCACATTCAAACATGGCCTGGAATGTGTTTGTCCACATTCTTAAAAGTGTGTACGCAAATGTGACCTGGGCCACATAGTCAGCTGACATCCTCTGTGTGAAGCACTGCTCCAATGCAACATGTTTTTAATCCCAACCATGGTCCCACCTTTCACTTTTCCAGGAGAAAAAAATGTCATATGGGATTCTGCTAAGTGTAGCTAAACTGTTAAAGCTGATGGGCAAAATAAAAACTGATCTGCAGGTAGGTTATAAAGCAGCTGTTCAGTGAATAAAAACACAGGCTGTCTACCTCATTCATGGTTCACCAAAGCCTTCTCTGAGTTCTTCTCTGGGAGCCCCCACCCACTTGTGCGCTCCAGTTCAATTCATGTATCCTCCACTGGGCGGAGCCTGACAGGATTCGGGTTGATAATTACAAACTCTAGTGTTCAGACATTTACATTTTCCTACATGACGAGTTAGGGTTAGGGTTAGGGTTAAGAATGATTTTCAAATTTTGCTTTGTATTTTGAGCACAAAATGAAACAGAAGGCAAACAGTCACAGCCTTTTATTAATTAACTCGGTTAAGTTTCCTCCTCAGATTATTTGTGACATGCACATGCTGCGTCAGTGCCATTGTAGTAATGTGAAACTATTTCCCACAATAGACTGTGTCCTAAATGCATGGTCAGGTCAGGGGTCTGAAGGCTTTCAGACAGAGCTACATCATCATCATCATAATGTTTATCACTCAAGAGCCATGTTAATGCAAGGTGGAAACAGGCTATTAGAGAATTCAGATATTCCTGCAGAATCCCAGGGTTCCTTATGTTACTCCTTGTGATGTAATAAGATGTTGGTGTGATTGAATACTGTTTAACTCAGCTTTGCTTCATCCTGCTTCTGTTGCGCCGTAGTCAGTGTACTTCTGTTCCCTCAAGGTGGCATTAAGCAACTGTTATGCATTGCATCGACCCCAATAGAATGACCCCTGAGTCAGCAGGTTGTATCAGGGTTTCAAGGCTAATAAAGAAAAAATAAAAAATGCACCTACTGAGTGGATTATCTAATATCAGTAAAACTACATTTCAAGCAGCAAGACAACCAATGTTGTGAATTTGTTCTTAGTAAGATATTTTAACAGCAAGGTTTCTAAAACCCTTGCCTTTGACAAAGCTGAGTGGCAGCGTGTCCCTTCCTGACACTTCAGCAGTCAGTTCTTATGTTTTTCCAGGTCAGACTGAGTTGCATTTTCAAGCAGGGCTAGAGAATGCTACAATGGCAATTTGCATTGTTCTGCTGGGCTGAGAGACTTTGTGGCATGTTTCAGTCTCACATGATTCAGCTTGATGCTGGTTGAACGATGATAAAGTTTGACAGTACAAATCTTGCACGCAGCAGCATTATTGCTTTCACAATGTCAAAATATTGCCAGACTTGACTTTTTTGACACCATACTGAATTGAAGTTTTGCAGCTTGCTGCCTGATGTCCCGTGATGCAACATGATAGAATACATGAATAGTAATTTCAGTGTTTGAATACTTCCACCGCCCAGGGGGATTTTACGCTTTGTGCACATGTCCAGTGTTGGTAAACACTGTAACTGAAAGAGCCCTTTTAATATGTCATGGTATACATTTGCAAAATGTACTGTATGTTTTATGGGTCTGTGATATTATGGTGGACTAAACACTGCTGCTACATTGTGTGTGTGTATGTGTGTTTGTGTGTGTGTGTGTGTGTGTGTGTGTGTGTGTGCGGCTTTTGTTATGTAGCTCAAATAATGTCCATTACCATTTTGATATGGCGCACCCTGTATGAAATGAATATCCAGAATTTGGTTTGTGATGTATTTGTCTGCTATACTGTAGTTACAGTATATTTGTTTCTCTGTGCAGAGTGTTTGAGTGAAAGTGCACCAGTGACGAGGAGGGGCTTTTAAGTGATCAGTCACACCTCTGGAACACTGACATAATGGAATGTGCAGTGGACATTCCTTCAGGTGAGTCATGCATCAAAGGACACAATGACATCTGTTTCAATAAACTGTACTATAAAGATGGTTTCCCCCAGGACAGTAGATGATGGAGGAACTAGGTGTCTCAGAGGGAGGGGTGAGCAGTGGTGCAAATAATAATCATAACCGAAGAGCTTTGCCAAGTTAAGCAAGGCTGTGTAAATGGCATGATATGCAATTTTATATTTGCTAAAGCAGTCGCAGCATCTAGAGCCACCAGCTCATGCTGGATGGGAATGGATGATTATTCAGATGCATTCCTGGTTGTAATGATACAAAAAGAAAGCCCAAGTGATTATAGCAGACGTTAGTCATTTTAACACCCACCCACATTATTGCTGTATGTTGACACAACTGATTTCAGTCAAGATAAACTGACTGGTCCAGAGTGTAGTGAGATATTTAAATCAAATACTGAATGTCTATGGGGGTGTAACAGTTCTGAAACACAGACCAAAATGATGATACAACATCCGCGGTCTTGAGTCGTGATTGAGTCTTCCATCTCACAGTCCCCCGAGATCGAAGATCATAGTAGACTGGAGCACACAGACAATAATTACTGTGACACAAACACATGATTTGACCATGCGAGTTGCAAACTATGATTGCCAGATGGAGGAAGGGAAAGAACACAGAAGCAAAGAGTGAGAAGAAGCAGGCTTGTCTAGAACACGGCAGAAAGTGTCCAAAGTTTGGGAACTATGGCTACTTCAACCAGTGTTTTCCACTATAGGTGTAGACTACAACTGAACATCTGTTCTCTTGCTGTTACTGTTAGTAATCATTGGCTATCTCCTCAGTTTACTGAGGTGTGAGACCTGTCCCAAATTCTGAAATGTTCCCATGGTACTAACCATTTTCCCGGTGAAGCAAGCCAAACATACACAAACTAACCACCAACACTGGGGAACTGCATCTTACCTGAGTTGGCCTACAAGCCCCGAGTCAGGCCAGAACAGGGTCCTGAAGCTGTGGCTCACAAATTGAGGTCTGAACTGAATCGTGAATTTTGGAGAATTGTTACACCCCTTTAATGTCTATGTGGTAACATTGCCAAACTAACACAGTAGTGCTATATTTTCACATGGTGATTGTGATGATCCTGCCTTTACTTAAGAGCAGGTCACCTTCAAAGAACACTTTTCAGCCACAATCTGCTTTGCTGTGTATCTTGCATCGTGTCAGAAATATCCAGGATGCTGCATTCTTGAAGTAAAATTATGGGGTCTTGTGCACAGTTGTCAGCATTTATGTGAGGATTATGTTTGTTGTTCTAAAACTTTGCCTCAAAGAACAAACAACGAAGGCTGGCAGATCTGATATTTGTTCTTGAACTGTGTTGATCAAGACAAGCACTAGTATTGTTTAGTATTTCTCCCAGGAACAGTATTCATGCATTTTAAGAGTGGCCACTTTATGAAGTATATCTGTACAATCAAATGCAGTTTAGTGCAACATCTCTGCCATATGTTTTATCTTTTAAGAAAGTTTATGATGTTCAGTTTTTGTTGACGTGAATGAGTTATAATCATGTTTATTACTGAGGTTGTAGTTTGCAGAGGTCTTGTACTGGACTACATTATATTGAGAGGTGTTTATATACATGTGTGGGGGTGGGGGGCATATCTCAATAAAATGCAGCGCAGTACGACAGCACCACTAACTATGACTTCACTGTCAAACATATAATTGAATGAACGCCTCTATTTATATGACAGAAAGAAAACCTCAGCATTATAGTTTTATACCTAATAAAGTGGTGTGTATAGATAAAGATACAAATAGATAAATTTAGACTTACCCAGGACCGACAGATAAGACTAGCACACGTTTGCCTTATGTAACGCGTCAAATTAGGCAAAAAAAACCTCTAGAATAAAACTAGGTATATGCATGTAATTGCCATACAAGTAAACTATTATGGTGTTAGCATCCTATGTTGACCTTGCCAAACATACATCTAATCTGTAATACTTTTCACCCTGTGCAGGTGAGGATGAGGCACTTGACAGAGATGAAGTGAATGCCAAGGAAGGGAACGAGACACTACATAAGAAAAACAAGAAGCACAGAAAACACAAGAGCAAGAAGAAGAGGAGGAGGAGGAAGGGCGAGAAGGAGAGCAGTTCTGAGTCTGGTGCCGAGTCTGATGTAGAACCACCACCTCCACCAAGACCTGTCAGGACCACTAGAGCCAGGTCAGACATTAATGATGATCTGAATGATCTGCAACACACACACTCGCACACACACACACACACACACACACACACACACACACAGGGAGAGGTGTGTGTTTGTGTGTGTGAGTTTGAGCATGTATGGCAGTAGGCAGGGAGGAGTGTCAGCCTGGCGCACATGAGGAAATGCAGTAAAATGGTTAAGACCACTATAACAACAATAATAACAGCAATATAATGAGCGAATCTGCACTGATCACAGCTGTGACATAAAAGCCAGATATGAAATATTATTTAACCCATTTTAAATAGTTAAAAAGTACAATTTGTGGGTCAGTGCTGTAAGTAAGAGCTACCCTCTCTCTCAAAATCTCTCTTATGAGATGAACCTGGGAATTATCCCTTTCCAAAGTCTTTTTATATGTATTATTCAGAATAAAAACAACAGTCACATCTAAATTGGTTTGCGTTTGCCCATGTAGCTTCTATTGCAGCTTGCTTGGCCAAGTGGTTCTGTTTCACACTCCCCATGCATATAGATAAGGTGCCAGGCCACATTTCAACACAGGTGTAAATGTGCCAAAACACCTCTGACAACAAATTTGTTCACATCCTGTGGTCGTCGTTTGGGAAAAGTTAATCTCCACCTGTTCTTGACTGTGTTTTTACAATTTTAAAAGTGCCTTGGCATGCTATCTAAAAAGAAATTTGATATACAACTGTTCTGTCCACATTGGGAATTTCAATTCCCCATATAAATGAGGACATAGGAGCTCACATTGCACAACTCATTTTTTCTCTGTGATTGTAGTGCCAGACTTGCGGCAGCTTCTGGGACTGGAGACCAAGCCGAACCTAAGGAGGAGGCCAAAAGGGATGGGATCACAGGTAGGAGGAGATTGACACAAAAACACACTCACATTTCTTTTGAAAGTGATGAATGGATTCCTCCATTTTGGGATTTTAAAAATGTTCTCTCCTCCTTTTCAGATCGTGTTGAAACAGAGGGAGATGCAAAATCCAAGAAACACAAAAGGCACGCTGCCAAGAAGAAGAAAAAGAAGAGGAAGAAAGATGAAAAGCAAGACAAAAAATCTCCGTCTCGTTCCCCTTCTGAAAGCAGCTCAGCCTCTGGCTCTGACTCCGAGGGAGAAGGAGGGAAAGGACCTGGGGATTGCAAATATTCTTCAGCAGCAGCACCTGACTTGCAAGAACCAGTGTCTAAACTGATGCCCAAAAGCAAACGAGGGGAGGAGAAGGTGGCTCCCATCTTCACCCAGAAGCCTGAAGCGCTGGCAGTAAAGGAGGAGACATCAGATGTTGATGCTTCCCCAGCTGGAGGAAAAGGCAGTAACAACAATGGGTCAATAAAGGACATGAGGTCACCATCTGCAGGCAGGGAGGACATGACACAGGCATCAGCAGTAAAGGTTAAGACAGAGGGTAACCATGGGGATGGTGGATTCAGCCACGCTCAGGAACTCCCAGATATTATCCCCAAACAGGAGGGTTCTACACCACGAGACGACCCTAGCCTGAAAGATCAGGCCAACGTAGTTCAGAGGGCAAAAGTTAAGGAGCGAGATTCCTCCAGGTCCAGGTCTCGTTCCACTTCAAGAGGCCCAGACATCAAGAGGTCTGAGTCTAGACAAAGTCGGTCACCAACACCCAGTCCTGATAGGCGGCAGTCTGGTCAGACAGCAGCAGTCAAAGAACGATCAAGAACCCATTCCAGATCTCCCTCAAAGGGGAAGCGATCTACATTTCCCTTGAAGAGCAGGCGACTGTCCCGTTCCCAGTCCCGCTCTCAGTCTCCCAAGTCAGAGAGGAAGTCTGTCTCCCAATCCCCCAAACCTCCCAAAAGACTTAGCCACCGGTCCCGGTCCACCTCGCACTCCCCCACCCCGAGGAGGAAAAAGTCCAAGTCTCCCAGGAGAGTCAGACACCCATCTCCATCTCCTAAACGCCGTAGGAGCTCTGTATCACCTTCCCCAAAGAGATACCGCAGTCCCCCCTCTCCCAAGAGGAAACTGTCCAGATCCCCTAAACGTGGTGGGCGCAGGTCCCCCTCCATCTCTCGCTCTCCAAGGAGAAATCGAAGGTCAAAGTCCCGATCTCGTGGTGGTACCAGGCGCTCCAGGTCCCGCTCACCTAGACGCAGTGGGGCTCTTACCAGGCGTTCACGTTCACGATCTCCTGCAAGAGTGCGCCGCTCACGCTCTAGATCCCGACGTCCACTCCGCCGCTCTTGGTCACGCTCACCCACAAGACGTGGAGGGGGCAGGCGTTCCAGAAGTCGCTCTGTGTCTCGCCGCAGGAGGTCCCCACCCCCCAGAACCCGCCGCTCACGGTCCCGGTCGATCCGAAGGACCAGGCGGACCCGATCACGTTCCATTGTAATCCTTCGGCGTAACCGCCGCTCCAGATCCAGGAGTCCTCGCAAAAGGACCAAATCCAGAACGCCTCCCTCGCGCCGTCGGTCCAAATCCAGGTCCCCCGGTAGAAGGCGGTCTCGGTCACCTGCCAGGCGAAATCGTTCTCCACCGAGGACTGGTAGACGCTCCAAGTCCCGATCACTGTCTCGCCGTCATCGGTCCAAGTCACACTCACCACTGCCTGGCAGGAGGAGATCCAAATCTCCCAGGAAAAGTAGGAGGACAAAGTCGAAATCTGCCTCCCCTGGTGTAAACAGATCTAGGTCCCGGTCTGGGTCAAGTGACAGGCGGTCTGACAGCGCCTCCCCAGCTCGCTCCACATCATCCTCACCTGTTAAAGAGAAGAAGCCCCCCTCATCTCCCAGGGCAGAGCAGACCACCAGTGGGAAGGCAGCTGGGGATGGCCTAGCAGCTCCAGCTGCAGCAGCAGGTCAGGCCTGGTTTTTATTTGTATTTTTTCCCTGTTAAATATAGTACACGGGAACTTCTTGCCTCATCATATAGTGTGTCATTCCGCACAGTACACTGTTGGATGTAAATTCCTAATGCTACATGCATGTGATGTGTTAGTTTGTTGAACCACCACTTGCTTTTTAACAAGCAAGCATATACAATACTTAAGTCGCAGTGGTGAAGACAAAAAAATAGCAGAATCCTAAAATTAGGAGGTGGCCATTGGCTTTCAGGAAGACTGCATCCCCAGTATTTCTTATGTGCTCCTCTTCTTAATGCAGTTGTTGTTTTGGTATTGTATCCTCATCACACCTTTGTGAAAGCCCCTGACTATATGTTTCCATTTTCCAAGTGTGTCTCAAAATTAATATTTTTTAAACTAGATTTTAGAAAAAATGTCTTGTCTTGTCTCACTCTTCTGTGTGTCTAAACATTATTATTGCAAGTAGTGTTATTTCTACTGTTAGAATTACCACCGTAACAGGAAAGTGCAGCTCCGTTGAGAATAAAATTGTGATCATTAAAGTTCAGATTATACCTTGCAGGACCCTGGAAACCCCTGCCTTTAGCCAGTGCTCCCAGCCCTCAACTTGCAGGATGTGACCCACCTGGGAGCTCCTCGGCGCAGTTGCAGGACCAACCTCAGCCCCCTGCTCCCAATAACCACCAGAAGCAGATGGAGGATGCTGGCAGCTCAGGTAGCTCATCTGATGAACAAGATGCTTCCCGGTCCAGGTCTGGTTCTCCTGAGCCCGGGACCGGCCCAGATGTGTCAGATGGTTCTGACGGTTCAGATGGCTCTGATGAAGAAGAGCATTCTTCCACTCCTGTTAAAACACCATCTAAACGCCAGCGAAGCTCCTCTGGGTCAGCTTCCCCAGGCGAGCAGAAGAAGCAGCTCTCAAAGTCGCACTCACCTGCTGCACACAGGAAACTGTCGCGCTCCACTTCCTCCCCTCGACGATCCACATCTAAGACGGTGTCCAGAAGGAAGCAGTCCAGGT
>OMLB01007023.1:75375-91313 GCA_900302555.1 Myripristis jacobus | reverse complement strand
GTTAATCCAGTGCATCGTGTCCTTGTGGAGAAAATTATTCTCACGAATGTGAATACAGAGTTTAAATACAGTTTTAAATAGACAGTATGCTGGATATTGCACATTGTGCTCTTTAGCCGCCATGGCATTCATCAAAATTCAATGCATTCCTTCTTGACAAGTAAACTTTCAAGGTCTTAATCCAGCCTTCATCCTTGTGTTTGTCCTCTACGTCCCACTGGTGACTAAGTGGTTCATAACCTCAGGCAAGGCTTCAAGAAGTTAGTTGACTTGCGTGTGTTATATACAAAGCAACAAATTCCCATCCTAATAAATCATCTACTCTCATATTGACTCATACAAGGATGTCGTTTTTTGAAACAAGTGAGAAAAATCTGCCAGTGGGATGAGCTAATCCTATTTGTTTCCAATGCAATTTCCCTTGTTTTAAGATTTTTTCTGGCAGCAAGCATAAATATGTTGACGCAAGGCAGAATAAGGCAGATCAACCAACTAGGATCAAGAAAATAACATATGACTAGAAAACTGGTCAGCATTGGAAACAACTGGGAGTATCTCATCCCACTGGCTGATTTTGCTACTTGTTTTCAGAAAAAAACAAAAATTTCAAGACTGAATATGACACAAAATGGGTGAAGATGGAGATTTTGTGTACCCAGACATTAATGTTAATATTCTATTGATATTGAATGAAATGTAATGATTTGAATTAAATTCCCCCACCTCCCCGCCAGCTGTGACCGCGTCAACGACTGCGGGGATGGCAGTGATGAGTTGGGCTGCATCTATGATACATGTACCAGCAGCCAGTTCACCTGTGGCAACGGAGCCTGCATCCCCATTTACTTCACCTGTGATGGGGACAACGACTGCATGGACGGGACGGACGAGGCAGAGAGCCTGTGCACCATGCCCCAGCCCACCTGCGCCCCCCAGCAGTACATGTGCAAGTCAGGCCAGTGCATAGACATCAACAAGGTGTGCAATGGACAAAAGGACTGCCAGGACAACAGTGATGAAAAGGGCTGCGGTAAGAGGCAAACAGAGACATGATGGTGTTATGCCTTTTTAGCATGTTGGACATGTGGCGTCTCTCTCAGTGTCAACCTTTTGAAAGCCATTAGAAAGGAAAATGATGATGCTTTTAAAGGACAGAAAACAAGCACAAGGGTTTCATTCCAAAATGGATTATTATATTATTATTATCATCTGTTCAATCCATCATCCACTTCCCCGAATTTTGAAGATCCAGTTGGTAAAAAACATAAATATTTTTTTGAACTAAAAGATTACCTGTTATACTTTTAAATTTGTCTTTAAATATTTTTTTAGGGGGGTGTCACTTGTTTCTGAGAATGGTTCACTTATTTTAGAAGGAATGTCCTCTGTTTCTAAGAGAGCACAACTGTGCCATGGATTTTTTTTAATTGCCCTTCTGCTCCTACTGAAGTTAAGTATTACTGTCCACAATCTGACTATAGTAGTATAGCAGTTGCAGTTTGATTTTTTAAGGTGCATCCCACTCTTTGAAAGCCTTCATGATTTGTGCAAACTTGCTTTCAGATGACTTACATCCACAACTCCTCATTTATCTGTGTCACATCACCATCCTGACTTCTTTACCTCTACTGTCCTCGCCTCTGTTTAGGAATCAACGAGTGCCGCAACCCCTCGGTCCACAAGTGTGCCCAAGTCTGCACCGACACTCTCACTGGCTACTACTGCTCCTGCAACCCCGGGTATCGCCTCATGCCAGATGGCAAGGCCTGCGAGGACGTCAACGAGTGTCTCGACACACCAGCCGTCTGCAGCCAGATCTGCGAGAACGCTGTCGGCTCGTACCACTGCAAGTGTGCCCCGGGGTACATCCGCGAACCGGACGGGCGCACCTGTCGCCACAACAGCGGCATCGCCCCGTACCTGTTGTATAGCAATCGTTACTACATTCGGAATTTGACCACTGATGGGTCGTATTTGAGTGTCGTCCTGCAAGGGTTGTCCAACGTGGTGGCTTTAGATTTCGACCATTATGAGAAGAGGCTGTATTGGTTGGACGCAGGGGTGGGTAAGATAGAGAGAATGCGTTTCGACGGCAGTGACAGGGAGACATTGGCGGACCACAACGTTGGTGGTGCAGAGGGCCTTGCATTGGATTGGGTGGGCAGGTGAGTCATGATTGGTGTGCTATTAAGTGATAATACAACTGCAAGGAATGATGTAAACTGGCTGTCTCAAATACAGCGGCAGAGACGGCAAGTGAAGGCGTCTTTTGTGTCTGCTACAGGAAGCTGTACTGGGTGGACAGTCACTACAGCTCAGTTCATGTGATGGAGCTGGACGGGCGCTACAAGAAGAAGCTGCTGGCAGGAGCCATCCCTGGAGATAATGCCACTTACATCATCACCCGACCCCGAGCTGTGGCTGTCAACCCCAGATATGGGTATTGATATGCATACACACACACTCACCATGCTGTATTTACTTCTGTCTCAGTTAGTGGTTTCCTCCATTTCCTAGAATTACTTTGAACAATCCTTAGATGAGGGGTATGAAGTTGTTGAATTTCTTTTTTTTTTTTTGTAGGTAGCCAAGAAGTTACTGCTACTACTTACTGAAAATACAACATATCTTGCAGCTGCATTGCACTGTGGTCTTGTTGAAGAGAAATCAGTATCTCTGGCTCTTCTACAACAGATTTCTCCCTGTATGATTTTTGGACATCGGTGCAGTCTAAAAAGAAGCTCTTTCTCTTTTATTCTAATGCACTGACACTAAAACTGAGCGTTTGCTGATAATGTTTTTTTCACCAAAAAGCATGAAACCCTATTTGGCCAATAATCCACAGGAGTTAAAAAAAACAACACCATTAAACCACAAAACAGTGCCAAAATGAAAAGCACATTGTTAGTGTGCTTTGTGTTTTAGATTGGATTTTTGCCCATGTTTGATCATTTCCCTGTTCTCTCCACTCCTCTTCTTTTTTTCCCAGGTGGCTGTATTGGACAGACTGGGCTGACACTGCCTTCATTGGCAGGGTTGGCATGGATGGCACCAATGCCAGTGCCATCATCACAACCAAGCTTGAGTGGCCCAGTGCACTGACCATTGACTACACCACCAACAAAATCTTCTTTGCCGACGCCCACCTCAATTTCTTAGAGTGAGTTGGAGAAATTCATTGAATTCGTTTCGACTGTGCTGACATGGGCAGCGTGTTGCAAAGATATACTGTATGATCAGCCACAGTATATTATGTGTACTGTACTCATTGCCTGACATTTTATCTAGGGAAGTCATACTGAAATTCAATCAATGTAAAATAGCTCCCAGCTCAAATAGGAAAACAGAAATTGACCCCAGTAGTTTTTAAAGAGAGGAGCAGTCTCCTTTCATTAAGTTCAGTGAAGATACAGCAGAAGCCAAAATGTGCTTTGTCCATTCACAGAGCTGCAGGGCAAAACACAGAATGATTAGCTGAACTTTTGTTTTTTGTCTTATTGTATATTAGCAAGTGCCATGAGGAGCCTCTTTTGTTTGAGGAGTTATGCCCTTGGAACCAAAGAGCACCTTTTTGATGCATCAGTGAAATACTAAAATGTAAACCTAACACTCTTGACCATAATATCACCTTTCTCCAGCTTTGCAGACATGAACGGCCAGAATCGCCACCGGGCCATCGCCGGCTCTCTCCCCCATGTCTTCGCTGTTTCCCTGTTTGAGGACTGGGTCTACTGGACTGACTGGAACACACACACCGTGGAAAAGGCCCATAAATACACTGGTGAACAGCGCACAGTGATGGGCAACAACACACACCGGCCTTACGACATCCATGTCTATCACCCGTACAGACAGCCTCGCAGTACGTCACTTTGACCTTTGACCTTGACCTTATGCTTACACCCTTGCTTTGTTGTGTAATGGAGTGGCAGCTTGTTCTGCTTGCATGCCCAAGAGCTTGTTCTTGCTAAGGAGGACCATACAGCAAAGATTGTGTTTAAGTGGAGTCTAATTTATTTCAGCTGTGCCATCAACACAGCCTATCACAAAGTGCTTGATCGAGTCAAGAAAAGATGAAATAGGTATAAAGAAAACAAAAAAATGACTTCTCTGTTCTCTCTTGCTCTTCCCCCGTCAACACACACGAATCCTTTTGTTATAAAATAAAAAAAATGCTTGAAATTTGGCTTGCAAGTCTGCACAGCACATATAATGCACATCACACACATGAGTGAGCCACTCATAGCGTAGTTTGCTGCATTATGGGGTCACTCCGGTCGACTGACCTTTTTGCCTTTTTATCAATGTATTTTCCCAGGTGACAGCCCATGTTCTTCCCATCACCTGACCTGCAGTCACATGTGTCTAATCGCCCCTGGTGGACTCAGCGCTACCTGCGAGTGTCCAGATGACTTCATAGGCATTCACTTGGGCTTCAAAGTCCAGTGTGTGGCCGACTGCTCCAGCACCCAGTTCCGTTGTGGGGACAGTGAGAAGTCAGTCTGATAGAAAATCCCTTTTGTTTACAATTAAGTTTTCACTCTTCACTTCCATTCATCAGGTCAATTGTAAAATTAGAAATCGCACATAAAGCCTGGAAATGTATGAACAAAACATCCACATAATCCTAAATGATGTGCAAATAAACACACAGTAGATCTAGGAGATAGTAGATAGTGGATCTACAGTAATGTTATTTCACATAAAATAATAGCTGGCATTGAAAACATCACTTCATCAGAGTAGGGACACAGAAATGTAGAATAAATAAAGCTAAGGAAACAGATTGCAAACTGAAGAAATTGGGCATGACTGGAAAATATACATTACAACATTGTAGTCATTGTGGTGAGATTACTCAATAATTTATGTTGTTATGATTATATCATTTATGACCATATATTGGTATTTCAGAAACTGATCTCAGTCATTGGCTTATTCAATCATATGTAGTGTATGACAATGACAGTAGGTTGAAAAAACCCAAGATAGTGCTATCTCGGGAGTTAGTGGACATCAGCTGCAGCTAACCATGGGAAACCATAAAGATGGAGAAGCCACAGATGGGTATGATATGCATGTCAGGAATTTGACAGGTGGTGCTAGAAACGCGTAACCTCAGCTGATGCAGAACACTGCACCGCTCTGGTTGTCTGCCTGAATGAGCTCGTCGGCTCCGCTTCATTTGTTTTACATTTGTAATTCCTCAAACCCTCTTCTCCCTGTCTAGGTGTATTCCTATATGGTGGAAGTGTGACGGCCACTCTGACTGTGGCGACGGCTCAGATGAACCTCAGACCTGCCCACCGCGCTACTGCCGCACCGGCCAGTTCCAGTGTCAAGATGGCAACTGCACCTATCCTGGCTTCCTCTGCGACGGGGAATCAGACTGCGCTGACGGCTCAGACGAGGACGCCGCTCTCTGCAGTACGACACACACACTCAGCACAACTTTAAGTAGCTCACATCAAATGATGTGTTTGAAATTAATTAGCTGCCTGAGTGCATCTTTTCTGCTGAAATACAACAGCTAAACCTCACTGACATGAGTTAACTTAATGGGTTAGGGTTTTTCTCTGTGGTTTTGGCAGCTATCATCAAAGGCTCAGGCATTCAGCGTTAGGTGGGTTTTACCCTCCTGAGAAGTGCTCACACTTTCTGGCTCAGTCTGGGGCAGAAGTTTGAGTCTGCTTAAGTTTCCATACTAAAGTCAACCTTTATTCTGTCCTGCTAGGTGACCATCGATGCCAGGAGAACCAGTTCCAGTGCAAGAACAAGCAGTGCATTCCTGTGTCCTCGCACTGCGATGGAGTCGACGACTGTTCAGATGCCAGCGACGAGGACCCAGAGGGATGTGCCCAGAGGACCTGCCGGCCGGGAGACTTCCAGTGTGCCCAAGGACACTGTGTGCCATCTAGCTATGTGTGTGATTTTCAGGATGACTGTGGAGACGGATCTGATGAGATCCACGAAATCTGCAGTAAGTGGGACATCAAGGGATGGCAGTTGTGAATCAAGACAGGAGCACACTACCCAATGTTTCTGTCTCTTGTAGTGGTCATTATGTCATATTGGGCATTCAGAGTGGCCAATCAATATACATCGTCTTTCACAATCCAGTGCAAAGTCCACATGTAACTGTATTGCCAATACTGTGGGTTTATTTTTGCTTGTTTTACCTAATTTAAGAGGCACTGACGAACTTTATTCACTCTCCCTCCATCTGTCGTGCCGTCTTTCCTCTGCTTTCCCTGTTTCTCCCACTTTGGCACCTTTCCCTCCCTTCTACATCGCTCTCTGTCTCCGTCTCTCTCTCTGTCTCTCTGTCTCTCTCTCTCTCTCTCTGTCTTCTCTTCCCAGCGGGTCCAGACTATAAGTGCGATCCAGACACTGAGTTCTCCTGTGAGACCAACTACCGCTGTATTCCCCTGTGGGCGCGCTGTGACGGCACCAATGACTGCATCGACAACAGCGATGAGAAGGAATGTGGTCAGTGAGTGTGTGCGTGTGTGTGTGTGTGGGGGTCTGCATGTGCTACAGCCTTGTGTGAGAGTGAGCAATAGAAAGGAAAGAGGCATGGAGTGTGTGTGTGTGTGTGAGAACAATCAACCATGCCCTTTTTGTTCAGTGACCAAACATTGATTGCTTGTTCAGTTGATTCAAAGGACAGACAAAATGTGTGTGAGTGTGTGTGTGTGTTGAGGGCAGATAAGAAATGCAGACACACCCCCAATTTTAAAAATTGAGATACAAAAAACACTGATTGTTTTATTTATTTGTTTATTTATTTACCTTTTTCAACATATATTACTGACCCATTAACAAAATCGTGAGTAGAACCTGCAGTGTACCACTTTACAGAACAGACAGAGCTACGCAAAGTGATCTATTAGTTTGATCACTTATTTTTCTCATTCCCTAACATATATCTTTGACTTTGTCCTCCCCCCACAGAGCAGGTGACCTGCGACCCTCTGGGAGATTTCCGTTGTGACAACCACCGCTGTGTCCCCATCCGCTGGCAGTGTGACGGCAGCAACGACTGTGGCGACGGTTCAGACGAGAGGAACTGCCGTAAGTAACACACTGACTCACATTCAGCTTCGCTATCGCCTCTATATCCATCTATCCTTGTCACCATTACTTTGACCTTAAAGTCACAATGACTCAGTGCCTTAACTATAAAAAAAGTCAAAAAAGTCTTCGTCTGTAGGGTATAAGCACCTCAATTCGATGGATGTCTGTGTGTGTGTGTGTGTGTGTGTGTGCGCGCTCAGAGCCAAGGCCTTGCACAGAGAGCGAGTATCGCTGTGACAACAAGCAGTGCATCCCTGGGAGCTGGGTGTGTGACCATGACAACGACTGCGGGGACAACTCAGACGAACGAGACTGTGGTGAGCGCGTGCACACACACTTAATTCCTCCCAATATACTTTTAGTTTCAAATGCACACACAGCCTAATGCCATGCGGTGCACAAGGACACTCATGAATGAATGCATGGACTCACACAGATCCGAACACTGACATGGACACATGCGTATTTTGCCTCAAAATATTGCTCCTGTTCTCGCCCGCTCCCACACACAAACACAGTGTAATGCCTCAGAATGCTTGTTCCTCTGTGAGACAAGCAAACACACAAACACACATTAATGTCCCGGCTCTCTTTCAGAGCTGCACACGTGTCGCCCTGGCTCATTCCAGTGTCAGTCGGGTCACTGTGTCCCTGCCGCTCTGCAGTGTGACGGCCGGCCCGACTGTCAGGATCTGTCAGACGAGACCAGCTGTCGTAAGTAAACCCCATCAAAACAACACACCATGAGAACTACAGCACAGGCAAAGTGCCAGGTCCCTCTAAAGTTTTGGTACTTTTGTGTTTTGTTCAGATTTGTGTGAATTCTATGTGCGTGTGAGACAGCAGGCTCGGTTATCGTTGCCAGAAACACACCTGCAGCACAGTTTGAATCGGGCTGGGATCACGGGGAATGCATTTTCTGGCAACAAATCCTTCCCTTTTTTTCCAATCTCCTTTAGCCACTCGTTACCCAGGGGGCCGTTGGTGCCCTCTGCACCAGTTCCAATGTGGGAACCGTTTGTGCGTGAACCAGGGCTGGGTGTGTGACGGGGTGGACGACTGCGGTGACCACTCTGATGAGGAGCTCACTTTGTGCTGTGGGTCACTTTGTGTACTATACATTACAAACAATACTTGTGTTTATTGTGCAGTCAGGAACACACATGGACACGCCTACAGGTGGTCATACATGCATCGTGGTACACATTCACAAACACACATTTCACACATTTTTTAGACATGCACATACAGCTATGATATGTTTACAACCCTTACAACCCTTTCTATGGAATGGACTGACTCAATGAAACCATGTGACAATGAAATCCATAATGAACATCACTTATTCATTTTACTTCAGTCAAGTCGTGAATGTGTAAATTAAGGGTTAAAAACTGTTCAGACGTGTGAAAAAACTAATTCAGATGTGTGTGTGTGTGTGTGTGTGACCAGTCAACATCACCTGTGAGATGCCGTCCAGGTTTCGCTGTGCCAACGGCTACTGTATCTTCTCTGGTCTGCTGTGCAACAAGAAGGACGACTGTGGAGACGGCAGCGATGAGAAGGAAGACCTCTGTATGACACACACACGCGCGCACACACACACCACATGTACACAGACTAAACGTATGTACTGACTGACAGATCATCAAATTCATCACAAATAAAAAATGAGGCAAACGCAGCACTCAGGATTATGGGAAGACATAAACACACAGATAAGCGGATATGCAAACATGCACAGGCAGAAGTACACAGATAAACACTAACACATGCAAGCCCATTGATGCTGTGCTCTCATGCATCCAGATACACATAAACATTCATCACAGTGCAACTGATGACAGAAAGCCATCAGGTTGTGTTAGGGTGATCTCATAAGACTGAGCCCCTAGTGGCTCCGGTATTCAATATTTGAGAGGGAGAGAGGAGCGGATTAAGGTGCACCTAAATACTTGTGATGTGTTTTAGGCGTGGTCTTTGTTCCCAGATTTAGTTATACAAGTTTATTTACACACAGCCTAAACCTGATCTGTACTAGGTTTAGCCTTCGTGATTTCACCACAGATCATCAGTGTCTGGAATCACCAGGGATGAGCACTAATGCCTCCTGAACCTGCCCTCATATTCACAGGCCAGAGATACGGGAAACCCCAAAATGATGTCAGCGCATCAGGCACAGGACAAAAAGCCCAAAACTACAACATGAAGAGGATAAGAATTTAGTCTTTTTTGTGGAATTGTTGCACAATTGTTCCACAATCAGCTTAAAAATCAATCAGAGGAAATTGTTTTGGGAGCAGATTAAATAGTTTTGTGTAGAGCACATCTAGTCTAAGTTATAAAATAGTAAAGGTGCATCTGTATTTGAGTGCTTGAATGTGTGGGAACCTGCATATTTGTGCAAATATGTGCCTGTGTGGATTTCCGTTATATGAAAAGGAGCGTGGGTGGTCCACTTACCTGTATTTTTTTCCACACAGAAATAAAGTAAAGAGGCAGACACACCAGAGAAAGGATTCATCACACACATTATCCAAAACAAATGTTTTTGACAATTTTTTAAATTTTTTTTTAACCACTGTGTCCTTTCCAGGCCGGGAGCCGACGCTGCCGCCGTGCACGTTGGAGGAGTTCAAATGCAGCAACGGACACTGTGTGCCCCTGCCGTACGTGTGTGACCACAATGACAACTGTGGAGACCTCACCGACGAGCTGGGCTGCAGTAAGTTCAGCTGTCTCCTCTGGCAAAAAAGCCCTTTCTGGCAGCATATTGTCATACAGTCATACAGTGTAATGTCAGCTGTGAAATGACTATGAAAAAGTCATTTTGTATCATCTCAGAACTATTTTCAAAATATGCCTGACTAATAACTCATGATAATGTCTATGACAAAGATTAAAAATCATTTCATACTTTTGATAGTGGACTGTTCTGTGAGGGGGTGGGATGCCATAGCTGGACAGAAATATCCTAAAATTTATTTATTCAAGGCAACAAGGAGTCTTACTTGCAGGCTATCAGTGATGTATACAGCATATCAAATATGGCAATACGTGGGTTACTCCATGAAAAAAAAAAAAAAACATTCATTTTGTTTCTCTGCATCAAAAGCAAACAGCTCTTAAGCAACTTTGGCTGTTATCACTCTCTGTCCTGGTCGTGATGGAGGATGTGGTTCTTGTTGTCTGCCTTCAGATTTTGGTCATGATCGCAACTGTGATGAGAAGAAGTGCCAGCATGAGTGCACCAACCTGAACGGCACCGGCTTCATTTGTTCCTGCAGGCCGGGGTACAGGGTGGACCCAGACAACACCTACAGCTGCCTGGGTACACACACACACACACACACACGCATGCATGCAAACACAGGAGCTGTAGACCACCGGACTGCACAGTCATGCATCTAAAATAGTATCTTCACTGCAGAGAGCATGTTGCTTGGGGCTCCTGAATGTATTCTTTTATTGCATGCACACACACACACACACACACACACACACACACGCTCACAGGGGTAAACACATCGACAACATTCCACTCATAGCACCAGCCAGTAGATATAAACAAAATAAATATTTCATATGATTTTTAGCAGGACCACTGCTCTCCTCCTATCTTCGTCATTCAAATTTTCCATGTTGAAAAACAACTCAAGGCAACACAGGCTTTTACAGATCTGACTGGAGGGCCTGCAGAGCACACATGAGCACAAGTGGATCATTTGTTTTGTAAAGGTGCATAGCTGCCTGAGAGAGCAAAGCATTCCAAAACATTATCTTTCCAGCTTGGAGTAAAATTACTACCTGATGTTGGTGACTAAATCTTTGAAACATACACCTGATAAAGAGGGCACTCTGATTTGGTACCTGAGATTGAACCAGGCCCATGAGCTTTGTTACATATATATCCCTCCCTTTTCCTTTCACTAAGTGCCAAAAATGTAAATGTAAAAAAATGGTGCTAATTTGTAAGATTGCTAATAACTAATAATGAACCTAACTTTTATATCATACATTTCCTTAATTTATTCGTTTTTGTTTGTTTGCTTGTTTTTGATACAAAGTTTTTATTTTCCATGATTTTTTTTAATGAAAGCACAAACAATACCATAGTCATAACATTTGCAGAATGATTTAACACTGTCCTATTTCATTTTTATTATCAGCTCTCATTTATATTACATACACCACAGACTATTAAACTGCCAAAGTAATAAACCTACATCCACTATGCCTCTTTAATAGTCTTAATATTGGTTGCTGGTAAAGATGGGAAGGAATGTTGCAATAATACAAAAAATATTATCTTAAGGCATAAAAATATAAAACCTCTATGTAGTTTGGAAAAACACTATGTGAATATTTCGTTAAGCTTATCTCCTTCTCCCTCCAGACATCGATGAATGTGCGGTGTACGGCACCTGCCCTCAGGCCTGTAAAAACACCAAGGGGGGCTACGAGTGTGAGTGTGCGCCCGGCTACCGTAAAGTGGGAAACGGCAACGCGTGCGAGGCTGAAGGTGAGAGCACTTGTTCGATAAGCACTTGGTTGACTAAATGTAACATACATAACTATGACTCTGACTTCTGAGACTGGGTTGAAAATACTCTGAACTGACTCAACACTCACTCAAGTGGAAATTTGGCTTCAGTCGAATAAAATAAAAACATAAAAAGATGGAGATTGGGCGACATTTAAGCCTCCGTGTTGAAGGGCAGCCCTCATACACTTTTAGATTTCCCTGAAATTTTCACAACAGTCAGTTCTGCTTCTTTAGTAAAAAAGTACAAGTCAGGTGTTGCCACATGCGCGTCACTTATAATTTCATAATTTCTCAAACCGGTGTCACTCTTGCAGTAAAATGTCCTGAAGAGAGAGACACAGATACCCCACTTTACTGATGGTGTGTGTCGTTCAGTTGGGAGCATCAGCTAAATGCCAAAAAAAGGTCAGTGTGAATGTTTTCCTCTCCCCCAGGGCCGACTCCCCTGCTGCTTCTGCCGGAGAACGTTCGTATCAGGAGGTTCAACCTGCAGACGGAGGCGTATCACGACTTCCTGCGAGAGGAGGAGCGCATCATGGCTCTAGACTACGACTGGGACCACAACAACACCGGACTCAGTAGGAAACCAATTCACATGGACACGAGCAGACATGAAGAAATGCCATCCAGACAGCCACAGACACACAAACACAGCTGACGCCTGCAAGAAAGACAACTGTTTCCTCAAGTTGGACAGACTATGAACAAATTTAACCGGAGAAACTTATAATAATGTCCACATGCTTTGCCAGGTATGGTGTACTTCACCGTGGCTGGTAAGGACTCTGCGCCAGGTGCCATTAAAAGAGCGTACATCCCCTCAGTAGACGACGGCAGCAACAACATCGGTGCTGCTGTCGACCTCGGCATCAAGTACATCACCAGTCCAGATGGCGTTGCTGTGGACTGGGTGGGCAGGTGAGCTGGTAGTGATGCATACCTGCTTGATTCATGACATAATGGCGTCTGTGCATGCGCATTTGCAACAGTGAGGCAACATTATCATGGTTGACGTAGTCAATTTTAATGAGAAAATGCGATTGATGGCACAAATATAATACACATTATGACTTTTTTAAAAGGATAATTAGGTAATGTGAGTCCTTGGCTGGCAAAATGGTAAACTTACAGCCTGGAGATACTATGTGCTATTGAATTATACTCTTACAGGACAACACTGACCTAATTTAAGGTCACAACCTCCTGATTAGTAGTTAACATTACCCCTGATCAGCACTTTTTTATATATATATATATGCATGCTATATCTCACTGGAAGTTTAACATTTTCTTATTTTTTGTTATTTTTAATTCAGAAAAGCATATTAGTCAAAGTCAAATCTATCTTGAATTTAGGTGCAGTCTACTCTAACCATTCTGCTGTAAACAATCCTAGCTGTTAAACAGTTTTCCAATAAGAAATATCATTTCAGTAACGCTCAAGAACAATAAAACAATGATAAAACTTTCTTTTTTGACAAAATAATTAAAGCAGCATTGATTGATTGATTACCATACTTAATCATTTTTCAAGTCAGTGTCATACCAAATGAAAACGAACGGCAGCAAGTGGAAGATGAAATCTAAATGACATCTAAAACAAAAGAAGACAATATGACAGACATAGCCTTACAGTTATAGCACAGTCTTAGTGTGGTCTTTTAAGTGATTATTGCATATTATGTGAGAGGATTTGTCTCTCCTCTGCCTGCAGGAACCTGTACTGGGCAGACTCCAGGGTGAAGAGGCTAGAGGTGGCCTTGTTGGATGGACGCTACAGGAAGCACCTGGTCAAGACTGAGCTGGGACACCCCTCTGCCGTGGCCATCAACCCCCGACTGGGGTGAGACAGACACATCATGACGCTTGGAGATCATGAATTCCAGACAATAATAATTTTAGGGACTCAAATTCTCTCTGAAATTCTCTGAGGCAGTTTGTTTAGTTTTAGTATAAGTGTTAGATTTGCATAAGTACTTTATTGTATTTTGAAAAAAATTCATTCCCAGTCAAAAAATATGCTCTCATTAGGGTAGATTCCAGCAGTGACATGAAATGAATAACATGAAAATTCACTTGTTTTATGGTACGTTTATAACCATGCAGTTCAGTGTCTATGTCCCATGAATTGAGTCCATACATGTGTCATGGTTGCTACAGGGTAAGCAGTTGTTTTTACCTACCTGCATGACCTCCTGTGTTTCCCTAGGATGTTGTACTGGGCGGACCGAGGGAGGGAGGCCAAGATCGAGTGTTCCTGGCTGGACGGCCAGCAGAGGAAAGTCCTGGTGGCAGAGGGTCTGGGTTGGCCCACCGGCCTGTCAGTCGACTTCACCAACGGCGATCGGCTTTATTGGTCTGACTCCAAAGAAAGCCGCATAGAGTCTGTTTTACCCTCTGGAGAGGACCGCAGAACTGCCGTCTACATCGGTGAGTGGGAGTAGGAAGGACACAGTCATAAAAAATGCCTGAAAAGAGTTGCTGAATGAAAGACTGAATAGAATCCCATTTGATGAATAGCTGTTGTGTTTAGTTATGTAATCGAAAAAATATGCTCAAACATAAATAAAGATAATGTGGCCAGCAGAGATTGAACAGCAGCACAAACAACACTGAAACAAAGGAAAGTAAAAGAAGAAATTTATCATTAAAAATATCTGATCAGATATTATATTTTTAGAGACACAGGGATATTTCTTTCACATGCATATTTAACAGTAAAATGACCCAGTGCAATGTCGTCACTGTGGGTCCTCTTTCCACCAAACATTTTACACACAGAAATTTAGGTAGCTTCCGCATATTTTCAAATTATAGGTGCTCTCACCTCCCTCTAGTGGTCAGAAATTGCTTAGTGCAGCTATAATGTGAATTTAACTGCAAATTCATTAACTATATAAAATGTAAATATCTATTCGTGTTATATTGTTCACTTAATTGCACTTGTTAACCCTGCGTATTGTTCCACCTTGCGCAGATGTGCGAAACCCCTTCAGCGTGAGTGTGTTTGAGGATCATGTTTACTGGAGCACCCAGGACAAAGGCGAGGTGTTCCGGCAGGACAAGTATGGCGGAGGGACCAAGACCAAGCTGATGACTGCTGGGCCCTGGCTCACCCAGATCTCCGTCTACCAGCAGCAGAGATACAACTCCATAAGCAGTTAGTTACACACTACTCACACATACACACACGCTGTAACACATACAAATAACAGTACAAAATCATATGCACATACCTGATTTTTTTTTCTTTCACTTTAGGATACATTTTTGCATTATAATCTGCAAAATTGTCATATAAGTAAATGTCTGTTTTGCTACTAGCCAGTTCAAAACTTTACCTGTTTGCTGCCCAGGTGAGCTAGTGTCATTTCTTTCCCAAGACAAACACTGTGGTGCATTTTTATGTTTCTGGCAGCTGCAGGAGCCATTTGTTTGGAATCAGATTTTACAAGAGGAATTTGATTGTCAGCAAAAGCAACATGCCAAACGTGCATTGCAGCATTTGCCTGAGAATTTTTCACTTGAGATGAAGAATTTCAACTCACGCCAAAAATTCACATCACCTGGCGCAAGTTCCTGTCTGTTCGTGTTTTATTTGTATGTAATTAAAAACTCACTTTGTGTTTTGTCTGAACACACAGAGGGCAACAAGAACACAGCATCGATCACCAAACCACAAAGATCTCACCAAAATAGAAAAAAATACAGATCTCATGGATTACCCCTTACCCCTGGTGAATCGTGCACGTCAACATGAAATTATAGAGTCTAAAACATGACTCCCTCTCTCTCCAGTGAAGAATCCATGTAAGGGCACCTGCAGCCACCTGTGCTTGCTCCGACCCAAAGGCTACACCTGTGCCTGCCCCGAGGGCACCAGCTTCCTCCCGGGCAGTAACACCAAATGTGACGCCGGTAAGACAATGTCAATTTTCTTCCATATACTCTCAAGGATAAAAAAATTGTTGTATCATGAATTGAAGGAGCATTAAGCAATCAGTGACCTTTATTGGCCACCAGTAGGATTGCAACAACACTGATAAAACTCATCCCTTCTTACCCCAGCTCTGTCCGTCTGTCCACACCTGGCCTGTAATTGACATAAACAATAGAGTCATAATCTAACTAATCAGAGCAGATATCCCACAAGGCTTTGGGAGGGGGGAATGGGTTGGATGCATGCATGATTTTAGAAGCCAAAAACTCCAGCCTTTGTTGATGTAATTTTTGAGTCATTGGTGTTAATTTACAACCTTAACCTCCAGTAGATATGCTACTGTCACTTTTGCTGCAGGCCCTTTATTATACAGAA